>QODF01000261.1:4130118-4158430 GCA_024372805.1 Oostethus manadensis
ATATATATATATACATATACATACATATATATATATACATATACATACATATATATATACATATACATACATATATATATATATATACATATACATACATATATATATATATACATATACATACATATATATATATACATATACATACATATATATATACATATACATACATATATATATACATATATATACATATACATACATACATATACATATATATACATATACATACATATACATACATATACATACATATACATACATATATATACATATACATACACATATACATATACATACACACATACATATACATACACACATACATATAAACATACATACATACATACACATACATACATACATATATATAAATAAAATTTTGCTAGTACTATTGATTCCATCAAGCCATTGTTTGTTGGTGCAAAACCGAAATGATGCTGTGGGGATAGCATGCCGTGTATTTGACGGAATAGATTTGAATATTAAGGTTGTTTTCTTTTTTCCCCCCTGGCAAATAATGCCGTTAAACCACTTTCAAATTAAGTTACCATAACTAAAATGACTGAGAAAGTAAATTTCTGAAAAGTAGGACTCAATATTAATAAAATGAATATTTTTGTAGTTAGAGCACAGAAAACCTGTCTTAATCTTTCTAAATACAATTTTTACCAATATTAGAGCCCTCTAGATATAAAAATAACACCCCTATAATGACCGTTAGTCGTTTTATTCTTTGTTTACAACAAATTGCTCAACTGTAATGTGCAGGCTACAGAATCACTGCAGGGACACATGAGACATTAAACATAGTATGCTACTGCGCTAACTAGTTAGCCTCCAATTTGTTTATTCTAAACTTAAAGAGTTTCAAATGGACTGGGGAAGAAGGACAAGCCAACCACTTCCACATGAAATGAGGAGAACTTTTTTCACTATGGCATGTCGGACATGCCATGGCTGACTCATTCAGTGTGAGGCAATTTAATGTAATGTCATGTCTCATCAATAATACTGACACCTAGTAACCAGAATGATCAGAATTTATCAATTGATTTAATTTGATGTTCAAACTGCAATGTAGCGAGGGGCGAGTGTATTACAATTTAATGCAGAGAAAAGAAATCACGTGAGGGAGCCAATGCAGAACCGTGAATAGATGGGAATCTACTGTACTACACCAAAGGTGTGCATGGCAAAATTCAAAATTGTGGATGAATTGCCAATAAAATTGGAACTAACATGGCAATTTGTTCATATGTCAGAACGTTTGTAACTTGAATGTTCGTAAGTAGGGTAGCGTCTATATAAAACCCCTTTTGCGCATTCTGTGTTGAAATAGAGTGTTTTTCATTCAGCCGTCTCCATATGTAAAAGCTGAGTGTGATACAAGACCTACTAATCTCCTTTGCTTGGATATGATTTCATTCATGCAAACACACATACATACATCCCAGCCTTCGGGGCAAGCTGTAAATGCATCACCCTGGCTTTCAATGAAACAATTTTTATTCACATGGTGAGATTAGACCCGGTCGCCTCACAGTGTGCGTTTATCTCGGCCTGACACACGAGATTGCTACAAGAACAGTTGGTGGAAACAAATAGAAATGAGGCATGCACACCTCAAAAGCTATTGTGTGAGATAGGTAGAGGTTAGCCGGGTTTTGGGGGAAGGTGACAACTGTCCCCCTAACAAATTCGCTCATCTAAGCCGTGGGCAGCGCAGAGACTTTTAAGAGAAGACGTACAGGTGCATTCAAGAGCACATCGACACTCTGTACACGTTCACGGTGCGATGTGTTGCCTTCGTCTCAGCCTCTCATAGCGAGAATGTCTCCTCTTAATCCCTTCTGACTTCATACATTCAAAAAGGTCATCTCTCTGCCAACACATGGCTGCAGCGTGCACGTGTTTGTGCGTATATAGTGCTCGGCAAGAATAAGAAATAGAAACCTATTCACACTGCCAGTATATGCCCACAAACCACAGTATCTCTCTAGAATTTCACTATTTTCAGAGCATCCACATCTCTCCTTTTTGAGCACCCATGTCCCACAATACATTCTGTGCATTCCAACCACCCTCCCTCCAGGGACAGGGACATCTCTTGGCCAAGTGTGGTCCCACCACAGGCCACTGGCTCTGGGTAATTAAAGTGGTTCAGGCCCCCTCACCCACGGTCACAGGCAAGTGCGTATGGGTGATAAAGGAACCGTGCCATAATTACATGGACAGCCACTAAAACAGTCAGCTAGCCAGGTGCATGGTGGTTGTGGTAGTGGGTGGTGGTGGCTGTGTGTGCTTGTGTGGGTCTAAGTAACTGTACAAAGTGTGATCGCATGTGTGGGTGAGCGCGCGCAGGGGGTCAACACCCCCTTGTGATCGCTCTGCTGTAGTTAAGCCCTCTGTGTTTAAGCCCCACATAGGCCCATTCAACCCCTACACACACACACACACACACACACACACACACACACATACATACATACAGCGTTAACCCCCCTTGGCACCCCCAGCCAATCATTCCCCACCAGTGGTCTGACTCCTGCCGTGAGTGTGTGTGACCATCAGCCATTTAATTAGAGCCAGCCGCGATTTGCCTAATTTAAATAAACAAATAAATAAACATTGGAATTGGAAAACTCCTCAATAAACAAACACTCAAATGAGGCACTGTGAAGTTTAAAAAGAATAGAAAAATGTTGTGAGTAATCAGACAGAAAACTAACAGTGCACAAAAACTATGATTGTTTACCTATTGTGATTTCAGAGGGACACAAAAACTACGTCACTGTTCAATGTTTACCTTTGGGGAAGAGGAGACCAGATCTCTCCCAATGACTGCTGCTACTGGACAGGGCCTGAGCGGCTGGGCTTTCTCTCCAACCGGGCCAGCGCCTGGTTTGGGAGCTGGCACATTGGGGCTGAGGCCATGGCCCTTGCTGGGAGGCGCGGGAGCCTTCCGCTTCTGGCCAGTGCTTGCATCAAGAGACTGGCCACCAGTGGGGCTCCATGATGGGCTGGTTTTTGGCTCATAGAATGGGTTGGACCTGGTTGAAAGGAAAGAGAGATGCCAATAAAAGGACAAAATAAATTACTATGAGAATTTAGTTGCTTTTTTTCCATTTACCGTGAATTTCATGGCCAGACCAGACCAAGACATTGTCAAATACAGTGCTCCCTCTTTGTATCGCATGTTTATGAACATGCATTGTGTTCTGCATCCTGATTGGCTCAGGGAGAACCCAAGTGTTGTGTCTGCCTCCTGATTGGCTAAAGGAGAACCCGTGTGCTGTGGTGCTTCCTGTACGGCAAAGAGAGAATCAACGCATTGTGTTCTGCGTCCTGATTGGCTATGAGACAGTTGACCATTGTCAAACTCATCCGTGCCTTCCTGTGCAGTACATAATGCGTTCAATTTGCCAAACGTACGTAAATGTTTCATCGCTAGCAGTGTGACTCTGAAGTGCTGTTTGTTTGCAAGTTTTATCCCCGACAACACTCACAATGTCAACGAAACATTCTGCACCGTTAAAGGCACCTGTGGTTGCACCCAAAAGGCAGGGCAGGTTGATAACCATTGCACAAAAAGTTGGACTTCTGGACATGCAGAATGAAAGTAGAAGTTACGCAGCTGTAGGATGACATTACACGCGTTGTTTGGTGTTGAAGTATTGTTGATTGTCAATGTTACTGCTCAGGTATGGATTCTGCCGCTGCATAGCAACATTTACTAATAATGTAATATAATAAAACATATACAAAAATTATATAATAAGTTTGTGGATTCCACATATTTTTGGGGGAACCTGTACTCCATGGTAAACCAGGGAAAACTATTCAGCCACATAGAGATGGGTTGTATATAGAGATGGGCATTTCACAACATTTCCAGTGTTTCCCCAAACATTATACAGGTGCTGCTCAATAAATTAAAATAAGACCAAAAAGTTTTTGTAATTTTACTAATTTCATTCAAAAAACGAAACTTGTATATTATAAATTCATTACACACACAGTGATATATTTCAAATGTTTATTTATTATAATTTTTATGATTACAACAGAAAACCCCAAATTCAGTAATTCCTTCTATTTTAATTCAGTAATTTGAATATTACATATGACCATTAAAAAAAAGATTTTAGAAATGTTGGCCAACTGAAAAGTATGAACATGAAAAGTAAGAACATGTACAGTATTTGGCTCATTTTAGTTGAATTATTGGAGCAATACAGTGTGGCATGGCGTCGATCAGTCTGTGGTACTCCCTAGGTGTTGTGAGAGTCCAGGTTGCCCTGATAGTGGCTCCTCTGCATTGTTAGGTCTGGGGTATCACATTTTCCTCTTGACAATACCCCACAGATTGTCTATTGGGTTAAGTTCAGGTGAGTTTGTTGGACAATTAAGGACAGGGATACCAGGGATGGTCCATAAACCAGGTATTGGTAGTTTTGGCACTGTGTGCAGGTGCCAAGTCCTCTATAAAGTTGGTTAGCAGCGGGAAGAAAAAGGTGCTCTAGAACTTGCTGGTAGAGGGTTGCACTGACCTTGAATGTCAGAACACACAATGGACCACCACACCAAAAGATGACATGGCACCTCAAACCATCACTGACTGTGGAAACTTTACACTGGACCTCAAGCAACGTGGATTCTGTTTTTATCATCCTCCTGACTCTGGGACCTTGATTTCCAAAAAAAAAAGCAAAATGTACTTTCTTCACAGAACATAACTTTGGACCATTAGCAACAATCCAGTCTTTTTGGCCCATAGCCTAGGTGAGACGGTTCGGACACTGTCTTTTGAGTGGCTTGACACAAGGAATACAACAGCTGAAACCAATGTCTTGCATATGTCTTGCATGCGTGGTGGCTCTTGAAGCACTGACTACAGCTGCAGTCCACTCTTTGTGAATCTCCCCCACATTTTTGAGTGGGTTTTGTTTCACAATCTTCTCCAGGATGTGGTTATCCCTATTGTTTGTACACTTTTTTTCTACCACATCTTTTCTTTCCCTGTGACTTTCTGTTAATATTCTTGGACAAAGTACTCTACAAACAGCCAGCTTCTTTAGCAACAACGTTTTGTGTCTTGCCCTCCTTGTGCAAGGTGTCAATGATCGTCTTTTGGGCAACTGTCAAGTCAGCAGCCTCTGCCATGATTGTGTAGCCTAGATGGCTAGATTGAGACACCATTTAAAGGCCATTGGTGTT
Source organism: Oostethus manadensis (assembly GCA_024372805.1). Taxonomy (NCBI): domain Eukaryota; kingdom Metazoa; phylum Chordata; class Actinopteri; order Syngnathiformes; family Syngnathidae; genus Oostethus; species Oostethus manadensis. The sequence goes on from QODF01000261.1 coordinate 4,135,339, forward strand.
TTGAGTTAATTAGCTGATTCGAAAGGGACATAAAATGTCTTCAATACAGCTGATTAGACTGTGACACTAGGTGTCTTCAACTTTTCACAATATTACAATTTTCTGAGGTATGGTATGGTATCTATTCACTGTATAATATCAGTTTCACTATTTGAATAAAATTACTGAAATACATCAACTTGATATTCAAATTTATTGAGCAGCACTTGTAAAAGAGTGGCATTCCACTCACGCAAGGCCACATCCGCCACGCCAAAATGGTCAAGAAAATTTATTGGTATTTTGCTTTTATTTTATTTTTTTATACATCGACAGATGACAATTTAGGCAATTTAAGGGTCCAGCCTACAAACCTTGCAATCCTTCTTCCACTTGATGTTCCCGGTGCCATTCAGACATGACGTGAGACGCTTTTTAAAAAATTGGAGTTCAACATCTGCCACAGTCCCAGCAGAAGCTAATGCACACTTGATCCAACTTACTCTGTCAGATCAAAACTCCATTGCTACTTCAAAACGTGATTTTTTAAATTCAAAACTTCCTGAAGGCCACACGGTGGCTGAGTGGGTAGCGCATTGGCCTTATAGTCAGGAGGTTCAGGGTTCGAATCTCCGTTGGGCATCTCTGTGTTTGCAAGTTTGCATGTTCTCCCCGTGCGTGCGCGAATATTCTCCGGGTACTCCGGTTTCCTCCCACATTCCAAAAACATGTATGTTAGGTTAATTGGCGACTCTAAATTGTCCATAGGTTAAGAATGTGAGTGTGAATGAATGTTTGTCTATATGTGCCCTGTGGCGACCAGTCCAGGGTGTACCCTGCCTCCCGCCCAAAGTCAGCTGGATAGGCTCCAGCATACCCGCGTCCCTGATGAGGATAAGCAGTATAGAAAATGGATGGATGGGAGAAAAAAAAAAGTCTGGTACTTTCCTTTAGCTAGTTTGTGAAATGTATGTGGCGGAGCAATTGCAATGCAGATGACTGATGCACGCGTGCATGAGTGTTTGCGTTGGGATATCGATAACTGATCAGTTAATCGCCAGTGTCATATTGAGCAGAATGATGCAACCCACAACATTTTCCACAGTCAGTGGATATGTGATGGTGTACTGGATAAGGGAAACAAACTAGTAGTACTAAATTTCATTTAGTAGGAGTATGTTTACGTACAGAAATACTAATTGTTAAAGTAATCTGTCATCATACTTCTTAACTCATGGCTAAAGCTGATGGAAACTTTTGCATTTGTTACAACACAATGAACAACACAGAGAGGTGCTGAGGCAATAGAAGATTCTGGTGGACTAAGGTCAGGTCTGCATGACCTCATATCCTCAGTGCTCAAGGTGTACTAGTGACAGACATTGACAGACACACACATGCCAGAGTGTTATCAATATAGAGGCATGCTTGTGGCAGTGAAAGCGGAGGCAGAGCCCTGAGATATTCACTCAGCATCTAACAAGCAGTTTTAAATAAACAAGATAAATGGATGGAGCATAGAATGTCAGAACCGGTCAGAGTGACAGAAGGGGGCCGAGGAGAAAGAAAAGGGCAAAGCAAAGAAAAGCAGGCAAGCCTAAAGAGCAGCTTCAACAGACTTGCACACCCTAAAAGAGCTCTGAAAGGGCTCCAGTCAAAACATCTCACTGCCCTCTTGAACTTTCCATTCTGCAGAGAGCAACCTCGGATTTACAGGGCCAATCACACCAGTCAATAACATGTCTGCCTAAAAAAAAAAAACAGCCTCGCTCAACCACACGGAGATACATTTACATTTTAGTTATGGTCATCCTCCTATGAAGGCCACAAAAAACCAGAAAACAATTCAGATGCTCAAAGCAAACATGGATATGTGGTGTTCTTTATAGTTCTTCGTACACTCTTGGCGAACATGTACAGTGGAACCTCGGGATACGAATGCCCCGGAATACAAAAAATCCAGGATACAAAAATACCTTTCTGATTTTTTTTGCTTCAGCTTACAAAATTGTCTTCACGAAAGTTTGTCAATCTTACCAAAACTTGTTTTGCAGTGTCCGCATCTCTGCAGACGCTGCACCAATCCGCCTGTCCATCTCGCGTTCCATCCTTCCATCACTCGTGAACAAAACCCTGAGGTACTTAAACTCCTCCACTTGAGGCGGGACCTCATCCCCGACCCGGAGATGGCACTCCACCCTTCCCAAGGCGAGAACCATGGACTCGGGCTTGGAGGTGCTGATTCTCATTTCAGCCGCTTCACACGCAGCTGCGAACTGATCCAGTGAGAGTTGAAGGTCACTGTTCGATGAACCCAACAGGACCACATCATCTGCAAAAAGCAGAGATCGAATCCTGCGGCCACCAAACTGAAACCCCTCAACGCACTGGCTGCGCCTAGAAATTCTGTCCATGGAAGTAGTGAACAGAATCGGTGACAAAGGGCAGCCCTGGCGGAGTCCAACCCTCACCGAGTACACCTCGGTGACCTCAGCCCCAGAGATAGGCGAACCCGACTCAGAGTCCCCAGGCACTGCTTCCATGTTGGAAGGCGTGTCGGTGGGATTGAGGAGGTCTTCAAACATCTCCACAACATCTCGAGTCGAGTTCAGCAGCACACCGTCCCCACCATACACGGTGTTGACTGTGCACTGCTTCCCCCGCCGGAGACGGCGGACGGTGGTCCAGAATCTCTTTGAAGCTATCCGAAAGTCATTTTCCATGGCCTCTCCGAACTCCTCCCATGTCCGGGTTTTTGCCTCAGCGACCGCCAGAGCATCAGATCGCTTGGCCTTCCGGTACCTGTCAGCTGCCTCCAGAGTCCCATGGGCCAAGACGGCCTGATAGGACTCTTTCTTCAGCTTGACGGCATCCCTCACCACTGGTACATTTGTATTACAATACTGCTTATTTATACAGTATTAAATGTGCAGAACAGTGTTTTTTTCCCATAGTATGAGGGATCTTCCAGTTTACACGTTATATGTTGCTCAGGTTACAAAAAAATTTGGCTTACAAAAATCCTTCTGGAACAAATTCATTTCGTATCCCGCGGTTTCACTGTACTTTAATAGACCAGGGTTTACACTACATGTAATTGATCGTGTGGTGCGCCACTAAAAATCAAAAGCTGGCACACCTTAAAAAAAAAATTTTCTTTTTTTAAAACAATTTTAGTAATATATTGTATGAATGGATAGATAAAGTAGTGTTCAAAATAATAGCAGTCCAATGTGACTAACCAGATTAATCACTGTTACTAGCATATATTACTATCATATATTTATTGCGACGTGGCAAACAAGTTACCAGTAGGTGCGGTAGATTCTCAGAAAACAAACAAGACCCTTCATTCATGATATGCATGCTGTTAAGGTCGTGCAATTGGGCAATTAGTTGAAAGGGGTGTGTTCAAAAAAATAGCAGTGTCTGTTGTTAACTACAAAACTCAAAACTATTTTGTAGGATTTTTCTAGGATTTGCAATCCTATGAATCACTAAACTAATTTTTAATTGTATGACCACAGTTTTTTATAAAAAATGATTCACATCTGTGTGGCATGGTGTCAACCAACTTGTGGCACCTTTCAGATGTTCTTCCACTCTAAGATTCTTTAACAATTCATTGATATTTTTTGGTTTTGCTTCAGAACCAGCATTTTTGATGTCACCCAACACGTTCTCGATTGGATTAAGGTCCGGAGATCGGGCTGGCCACTCCATAACATTCATTTTGTTGGTTTGGAACAAAGATTTGCTAGTCCACTAGTGTGTTTGGGGTCATTGTCTTGTTGAAACACCCATTTCAAGGACATGTCCTCTTCAGCACAAGGCAACATGACCTCTTCCAAGTACTTTGACTAATGCAAACTGATCCAAGATCTGTGCTATGCGATAAATAGGCCCAACACCACGGTAGGAGAAACATGCCCATATGATGCTTGCACCACCTTGCTTCACTGTTTTCACTGTGTACCGTGGCTTGAATTCAATGTTTGGGGGTCGTCTCACAAACTGTCCACAAAATGTTCCTCCATTTCTCTTTACACCAGTTGATGTGTTCTTAAGCAAATTGTAACCTTTTCTGCACTTGCCAGAGAGATTTGGCAAAGTAGTCTTAAAAATAGATTTGTTTCACAAAGACATCTTCTAACTGTCACAATACTAACAGGTAACTACAGACTGTCTTTGATCATCCTGGAGCTGATCATTGGCTAAGTCATTGCCATTCTAGTTATTCTTCGATCCATTTTGATCCAAGTGTCTCTGGTTTTGCTCTCCATTTTAAGGCATTGAAGATCATTTTAGCTAACAGCCAAACATTTTTTGCACCACTTCATAAATTTTCCCCTCTATAGTCAGCTTTTTAATCAAAGTACACTGTTATTCTGAACAATGTCTGGAATGATCCATTTTCCTCAAGCTTTTAAAGAGAAATGCATGTTCAACAAAGTGCTGGTTTAATCACATCTGTTTTTTCACAAAATTGATCACTGATTGAATGCCACATTGCTTTTTTTTTTTTTTTTTTAAACACACCCATTTCAACTAATTGCCCAATTGCAGAGCCTTAAGAGCGTGCATATAATGAATGCTGGGTCTTGTTTTCTGAGAATCTACTGCGCCTACTAGTAACTTGTTTTCCATGTAGCAATAAAAATATACTAATAACTGTACTTACTGTGTAGTCAATTGACAACCTCTTGACACATCCTAAGTCAATCTATGCATCTAACCTATTTTATGTTGAACGGGTGAGCTACTAACAAACATATACGATAGGGATGGGTTTCATTGGATCAAATCTTTCAACAGTGTCTTTTCATTATTTATAGGTAAACGAATTTAGCAAACTAAGTATGATCAAAGTATTCTATTTGAGACTTTCTGAAGCCACAGATTCTGGGAGAACATGTGGAAGGAAGTGAAAGAAGGTCTCAAGAAGGAGAGGGGCGGAAAAAGGTTAAAGAATGTTGTGAAACAAAAGAGCCTTGTTCCTGTTAAAAGAGCTACCGACTACACCAAAAGTACCCCACCTAACCAGCAGGTTCCAAATTTCAAAATAATCAAATAAAATCTTACTCATCAAGCTCCTCTTCTTCATTTTGAGCGACATCGGCGTATAAGTACTTGCTCATGTCAACGGGTCGCACGCCTTTCCTCGGCCGGGGCTTTGGGGGCTCCAGCTCTGGCTGTAGATCCGTGTCCTGTTCCAGCTCATCAAAAGGATTCCCCGGGAACAAGTGTGACTCTTCGAGTTCGCTGAAGGGATTCGAGGAGTCGTGATCATAAAAGGAATTGTCAACCCGCTGACATGGCAGCAGAGGCACGGGAGGGTCTACTGGACAGGGGACAGTGTTACACATGAGATCCAAATTAGAAATAATTAATGATTAGTCATGTATGTTTCTTTACACCCATGTACGTCACATTACTACTATTTCAAAAAGAGTATTTTACAGCAAGGTATTTCATAAAAAAACACCATAAACACATGAGCACCAAAAACCTACAATATCTTTGCATACAGTATACAGTGAGGGAAAAAACTATTTGAACCCCCGCTGATTTTGTAAGATTGCCCACTAACAAAGAAATATCCATTTGCGAATAATTGCACCAACTGTTGTCACCTTCTCACCCAGCTGCTTGGCAATGGTCTTGTAGCCCATTCGAGCCTTGTGTAAGTCTACAATCTTGTCTCTGACATCCTTGGAAAGCTCTTTGGTCTTGGCCATGATGCAGAGTTTGGCATCTGGATTGATTGATTGCTTCTGTGGACAGGTATCTTTTGTACAGGTAACAAGCTGAGAAGGCTGCCAATGTCAGCTCGTTACCTGTATAAGATCCACCTGGGAGCTGGAGATCTTGCTGACGGAAAGGGGATCAAATACTTATTTATTTCATGGAAATGCAAAGTAATTCCTTTTTTTTAAACGCATTTTTCTGGATTTTTTTTGTCATTGTTGCCTCTCAGTGTTCAAATAAACCTACCATTGAAATTATAGACTGATCATTTCTTTGTTAGTGAGCAAACTTACAAAACCAGCTGGGGATGAAATATATTTTTCCCTCACTGTATGTATGTTCTGAAGCGCTTAAGTAGCTGGGAATATGTGTCATATATGTAATAACAGATTCCCATGAAAAACTACTTAAACTTCAATTCTCTTTTCTTGTCAGCATGTGGTGGTGGGGGCTATAAACGTAAACAAATGCATTTCCACAAGGCTCATAATACCATCATAGTACTGCATTGATAATTCACATTAACATTTGTATAATTCATCATTTTAAAGGCTAATTTAGCCATCCAAGTTGTGAACAAGTGCTTCTGCTGCAGAGACCTTGTTATTGTTATTATTGAATATTTTTCTTTCCCAGAGAACTTATAAAATAAGACTATTGTATTTCATTGTTTGTAGAGTCAGACCTTTTATTAATTATGTCAAATGTGGTCTGAAGATAATTGTGTTGTATTAAAACAATAGGGTGATGTGCAGGCTTCCATTATAAAGTATTTGGTATTCATATGAGCTAGTATGTTTGCAAATTAAGGCAAAATGAGACCAGTCAATTTTAATTAAAAAAGGTCTGGTCAAACCTGGTGTGAAATTTAGGTACAATCCATCCTTGGTTGTCAAACGCCCCAGTTTAATGATTTGGGACGAAAATTTCTAGGATAACCATTTTAGTTAAAAGTTTTTTGGTTTTCTTACAATATTGTGCATAAAAAATTACTTTGTTTACCCTGTACTGTATTATTCCACGGAATTTAGTGCCCAAATGCAATGAGGACTCACTGTCCATGCTTTTTTGTTTCTTTTCTTTCTTTCTTGGTGTTACTGCTAAATTACCTTGCTGTGGGGCCAAAGAAAGTTGCGAGTGCCAGCAATTTCATAAAGCGGGTGAAAATCATTATTGAATTCAAGAAAGAACTCTTTGGAATAGTATAAAAATGCTTTCCCCGAATATTATTTTTTTAATGCATGCATTTGTTTACTTGTTTTGGCTCATTAGACACGTGTTTTCATGTCTATCCACAGAATTTAATTAAGTTATTACATCAAATACGCACACTCACATTCACCACCTTTATTGCTACATGGGAAATAAGTTACCAGTAGGTGCAATAGATTCTCAGAAAACAAGACCCAGCATTCATGATATGCACTGTCTTAAGTCTGTTCAATTGGGCAATTAGTTGAAAGGGGTGTGTTTAAAAAAAGCAGTGTGGCATTCAATCAGTGATCAGTGATCAATTTTGTGGAAAAAACAAGTGTGAATCACGTGAAGAGGACATGCCCTTGAAACGGGTGTTTCAACAAGACAATGACCCCAAACACACAAGTAAACGAGCAAAATCTTGGTTCCAAACCAAAAATGAATGTTATGGCGCAGCCAGCCTGATCCCCGGACCTTAATCCAATTGAGAACTTGTGCGGTGACATCAACAATGCTGTTTCTAAAGCAAAACCAATCAATGTTATTGAATTGTGGAATGTTGTTAAAGAATCTTGGAGTGTAATAACAGCTGAAAAGTGCCACAAGTTAGTTGACTTCATGCCACACAGATGTTAAGCAGTTATAAAAAAATATGGTCATACAACTAAATATTACTTTTAGTGATTCACAGGACTGCTAAGTCCTAGAAACAAAAAAGTTTATACATAATAGTTTTGAGTTTGTAGTCAACAGCAGACACTGCTATTTTATTTTAACACCCCTTTCAACTAATTGCCCTATAGCACAACCTTAAGAGTGTGCATATCATGAATGCTGGGCAGTGTTTGTTTTTTGAGAATTACCTACTGGTAACTTGTTTGCCATTTGTAGTAATAACAATATACTAATAACAGTGACTAATCTGGTTACTCACATTGGCCTGCTATTATTTTGAACATGTGAATGTGAGAATCAGATCAAGTACCTTCCTCGTCCGGCTCGCCGAATGGATTGAGGTGGTTGGGGTTGGTGAGGTTATCATCGGGCTCGTCGAAAGGGTTGCTGCTCATGGCTGGGTGTGTTTCCCGATCCTCGTCTTCCAAGAAGTTCAGCTTGTTGATCAGCTCTTTGGAGGCCAAAATAAAGGCATGTATATGAGCAAGGATCGGAATGGGTTCAAAAATAAAGTCAAATACACTACGTACAAAAAAAAAAGCCTGCACTTAGAAGTGAACCACTAGTGATCGGCAGCTTAACTCAGCCTTTTCACTATAGTGGTCTTCACTGTGTGCTATGGAGATGCACACTAGAAAGGCTTGACCACTTCCTCCTTGCTGTAGCAGGTTAAATGGAGAGAAAAGAAGCACAAAGCAGATAACAGGATGGTCTTGAAAGTGCGACATGTTGTCTATATGCAGTGTCGCTATGTGAAGTGGAGCTAGCTGATAAGACCGGACACTTTTTTTTGGAAACATTCACAAGCTTTTTTAGGCCATGACAACTAGAGGGTGGGGTGTCACGTCTGCGTATTTTGACAATCCAAGTCGAGCAATACAGAAGTTCAAGTGAAGAGAATAAAAAAAAGTCCATATATCAAACTTTGGTTGTTTGACATCAAAGGAAAGAAGTAAAATGTGGAGATAATGTAATTCAGTGGCTTTGGTTAACTACTAACTGCAATTAACGGAGCAACAAACATAACAGGTAACAACTGCAGGGGAAAAAATGCAAGGCAAAAGGATAAACACCTTAAACAGCATGGGATCACCATCACATGGAGCAAAATCAACTGAAGCCACATGAGCACACCACCAACGTCAGAGATACTCGGGAATGACAAAAACAAAAGAAACAGAAGCTGCATGAAGGATAAAGAAATAAGAACTCAAATGAAAAGATAACACAGGGGAGGGTTCACAAGATGATGACTCGTGGAAGAAAGGTGGAAGAATAAAGACCTTGGGAGGAAGGGGCAGGCTTAGCGGCTGCTTTGCGTGCTCCCCTCAGGACACCACCACCTGCATCGTCATCATCATCATCATCCCCATGTAAGCAGCTGAGGGCATTCAGTTGGTTGACTATCTCTGTAAAGGACAGGGCCGTCCAGGTAGGAAGGAGGAAGAACAATAGCAAACATTGTGATGTGAGACGATAGAGAAAAGAGGGAATGTGCATTAATCGCAAAAGGGAAACAAAAGAATAATGATTGTGGTAAACCCTCCACATAATGCTCCGAATCATGTATTGTAACTCCTGCAATAGTTGAAAGGTTGGGCATGGGAGTACAGTAGATCCCTGCTATTCAGGGGGGTTACGTTCAAGACGCAAACAGTGAAAAGGTCCTTAAAAGTGCCTATTTTTGACACTACAAAAAAACCCGAATTATGCTCCTGCATCAATGCGCCAGCATAGCATTATAGTGAAATAGGCTGTTCATCAACTGATCAAAAGTTCAAGACCAAAGCTAAAAAAAAAAAAACTGAAACACACCTAAAAATGAAATGAAATGTTCATAAAAATGAGTCAGTAATAAGTAGCTGCACCATTCTTGTTAATCACCTTTAAAAATGTTTGGGCATCTTTCATGCCAGTGTTACCAGGAGGCTAGTTGGGCATCCACTGTCTGGAAATGACACCCATTTTTGTAAACTTCCCTTGCCATCCGTCCCCAAATGTTGTCAAGTGGATTTAGATCAGCGGAACATGCGGGATGGTCCAAAAGAGTGATCTTACTCCTCTGGAAGAAGTCCTTTGTCAGGAGGGCTTTGTCAAAAAGCAAGTCATTACCACACAGACGAGGGCCTTGAGTCACGAGGGATGCCCCTTGCAACATCTCCACATAACCAGCTGCCACTTGACGCCACTGCACAACCTGAAGCACCATTGTTCATTAACGCAAAAGGCACCCCAGCTCATGACGGCGCCCCTTCTGCTATGCTGTGTGGAAAACATCTCAGGTGGAATCTCCTTGCCATGCGAGTAACAAAGCCATTAGTATTGTCAAGGTTACATTTTCTGTCATCCGGGAATAAAACTTTCCTCCACCGTTCATTGTTCAATGTTTGGTACTCTTATGTAAATTCCAAATGGGCAATTTTGTGTAGTCAAAGGAGACGAGGGATTTGAAGATGTTTTTTCTTCTTAAAACTCTTCTCTCTCAGAGTCCTTCTGATGATTATTAGACTGCTCTCAGCATCAGTAACAACCTTCATCTGGGCCGAGGATGGTCCTGTGTCTTGACAGATAGCCAATCAAATCTTCCGGCTCAGGCCAGTGGCATTTTTATGGGTCTACCACATGACTTTTTTGTTCCATAGCCCTCAGGATCTTTGAAGACTGTCTTACTGCGTCCTACCTCAGCAGCAATTGCACACTGCAAGAGGCCTCGCTTATGCAGCTCAACAAACCGACAACGTTCAAAAAAGTTTGCCATTGCTTTTAGGAGATCATGGCTGTGTGAATAAAATAACTTAGAATCCACGTTTTTGTCAGGAGTTTGGCTTTCAAAGGCTGTTTGTGCACTCTTACATTTTTGATGAGTTTAGATCAGCTGATTTCATTTTAATACTGGTTTGCAATGAATTGCTCAATCAAAATGTTTTTTGTCTCACTCGCATTTCTAGGTTTTGCCTTTTGAAGCTCTACATACAACCTCCTTACAATCCAGCAGTTCAAAATATAAATTCTTGCAATTTTTCAACTGGTTTTAAAATTTGATGTATTAACTTGTGTTCACCTCGCTGCTAGTTTTTAGTGTGGATTGTATCAAAATTGACTGTAGATGCTCGTGCTAATAGAGGTAATTTCTACTACAATACCTTGTATTGCACCTCTCGTGGCAACACTCTTCCTCTGCACTCTGTGTGTATGTTACTGGCCCCGCCTCCACCCACAGAGACAACAAGGCTGTATGACTGACAAAAAGGCTCACCCCATTTTTGCTGTTGTTCTATGGGAAAAAAACGCGCCAAGATGCTAAAACCAATGTTAAAACCCACCTGTTTGGAGGTGGGAGAAGAGGAAAACAGACATGCTTGCACATGGCAATATACTAAGGCTGGCAGGTTGTTTTCATTTTGTGTGAATAATGAATTTATAAACGTTCCATGTCTAGTGCCCACAAGACAGTTTCTTTATGAACGAGAAATCTCACAAGATTACTTCAGACTGAGAATTAATTAAATGTGGGGAAAAAAAGTCAATTTTTGGAGATTAGAAGCATGAATGAGTGATTTTTACTGCAAATATATATATATTTTTAACCAAAAATCAGCAAATTTGAAGGAAGGCAAATGTTGAATGACAAATATGCAGAAATATGCATGAGTGCAGAGTCAACACAATAGTGATCACGTTCAGCGACAAAGCAAAGACAGACCTCACTTTCAAGTGATGTTAGTAGCCTGGAAGTAACAATCCTAAAACACCAACTTAAACATGAAGTGGTTTTTAATTTTGGCGAGCTTTGACATGTATTTGCCAGTTTTCACCTGTGATCTTTGCAGCCTTCTCCTCCTGGTTTACCCTGTTCTCCTCATCCTCCTCGTTTTCCTCCTCAAAGTCGTCCAGGTTGCCGATGTCCGCCTGCTTCATGCTCATCAGGCTGGCCAGGCTCTGCATGTCCTCATCCCTGATACATCACATCAATGGGTTAGCAGCAGCACTCATGTGCATATGATACATTTTTAATAGGTTCCAAAACACACACAGGGCTATACATAACCTTGAGAGATTAAGGCTGTACCGATATTTCAGAAATGAAAGATTATACATGAATGTATGAATGAATAGATGGGATGCCATTGCGTTGAATTTTGATGCGAAGAAAGACGCGGGATCACAGATAGCTCGATTACACGTAAGGATTAATGTAACTCTGCCTTTCACGTTCTCCTCAGATCTGACTGTGGCAAGGCTTCAACTTCATTGCTCATATTTTAAAACCTTTTGTCTCTTCTCATCCTTTATCTCCCTTCCCACTCCCACCACTTCTCCCCACTTTGGCTTCTACATTATTTCATGCAGTTCCTCCAAACCGCCATCCCATCATTATCTGGCTCTTCTGGTCTCTGTTCTTTGTGATTGGTGTTTCCCGGGCCTGGAGGTTCATTTGAAGCGCTGTGATGGAGTTTGTTTGTGTGTGGTCGACATCATTCCCCGAAGGGTTAACAAGGGTTACGCGCCATCGACCCAACGTCCACGCCACAACAAAGGCCCCCGCCACACTACTTCTGTGTGAGCGTGGGTATACGTGGGTGTCTTTAAATGAAAGTTGCTGTTATGGTATTAGAATGGGCATACGGCAAACAGTAGGATAGGAAGCGTGCCTCTGAAAATCAAACCGCTTTAAGATCATGTGTTATTCTATTTCAAAGATCCTGGTGGCACAACAATATTGCGTCACTGTATAAGAGAGTGTATTTCCAAGAGAAACCCTGGTCGGTTTTGGCGTCGGTCCAAATAAAAAGATGCAAATCTATGATGTTAGCATCACATTATTACTGTAATATTTAAATCCGTTCTGGTTATGCTAATACCCAGTCAATATGGACCAATTCATCAAGTCCCGGTCCACCTAAAAAGTGCCCGCTTAATTTGGCATACATTCTCGACCACTTCAGTCAACAGAAAATTTGAGCCCTAGTGAGGTCACTTCTATAAAAAATGTCATATGTCGCATTATTGTCAATTTTATCATTACTACTTAGATAAGAGTTTACAAAAGCATATAAAACAATGTAAATACAAATATGCACAAATGGAAAGAAAACACAAACCCATTTCCTTTGTGTGGCTGGCCAAAGTCACAGGTCAATTGGGATCCACACTGACATGTCAACAACATGTGTTCAAGGTAACACCTAATAACCAACCAGCCAGTTAAAGTGGCTTTGACATCGACGGGTTGCACTGTAAATTGTGGCCATGGCAAACAATGATAGGAGCCTTACGTGGCCTTTCCCTCTCGCAGAAAGATGCAGGAAAGGGAGAACTGCAGCGTGGCCGACACCACCTTCTTGGAGAGCGGCTTGAACTTGAGTTTGACGTCTGTCTGCGTGGGCATGGGACTGGCGTACTGCTTCATGTTGATGCTGCTGGTGGCCAAGGCTTTCCTCCGGCCTGAGGGAGATTCCTGCAGAGGGAATAAGGAGAACATCCAGGTGAGTATATACTATTATGGAATGAAAGACCTGACAATGTGGCACAAAAGCACACTTCCCCCAATCTGTCTGTGTCCAAAGCTTTGACCGGTAATTTTTCCCTCCCCTTTCATAGCCCAGCTATCTAAAAGCATGCATGCACAATGGTCAGCAGGCTGCGAGAATTGAGCCCAGTGGACGACCTCTATCACATGCACAAAGCCAAACAAAAGTAATTCTACGAAGTGGCTTCAGCACAACATGAATAGGAGAGCACATATACATATACAAGGACGCCGGCGTGTGGGCTAGATAACGCGATAGCATCCCCTTAACGTTTTCCCCTGATGTCTTCACGCGCAAATCTCAGGAGGATCTCACTGTGTGAAGAAAACTCTATCTGGGGCCTTATCGCGGAGGTCCACAGAGGAGTTGTTTATATGCACGTACACACACGTGCACACACACATGCATACACACACAAGACTGGAGCACAGATTCTCCTGAAAAGATGCTGGTAAAAAACACAAAAAGCATAAGAAATGTGTTTGGTGTGTGTGACATTGAACCGACATGTATGTTAGCAGGATGGCACACAAACAACAAGGCAGATTGTTAGTCAACTCGCCATAGAGGTTTTAGCGTGATCCAAGGAAGAAAGCATTACATCTTGGGGCAGATCTGTTTAACATAGTAAAGAGCCGCATTCTTCTTTTTTTTCCTCCCATTGAATGTGGCAGGGATCGACGCTCTCAGACTTCCCGCTCACTCAAAAGGATTATGTAAAAACTGCCGCTCTCGAGTAAAGGGAAGAGGAAAAAGCAGTCCCGGAACCTCCAGTGCATTCAAAACCACACTTTTGCGGACAAAAAGAAAGGTCGTCTGAAGCCGAAGTCCACCCCCATCCTTGTGAGTGATCATGTGAAGAAGGCTTTCAGGTATAACGACATTTTGGACACACTGGACCGCTTTTGCGGGCCTTTCTTCTTGCCAAGTGCTGTGTACTTTTTTTAAACAGAGTGTACACTTAGGACGATCTTATTTCAAGCCAGGGGTGGCTGAGCAAAATGTCCAAACATTTTCCACTAAGGGCCCCATACAAAAAATGTCAATGATGGAAGGGAGGGTCTACTTTAATACATGATTAAAAATGATAAAAGCAACCCAGTTAAAACATAGAAAACCTGTTTATGACATCCTAAATATGGTTTTACCATTATTAGAGCCCTACTGATATGAAATAATATATAGTCACATATAGTCACCTTTACACCCCTATTATTGTTTATTTACACCACATTGCAATGACCACGGGATCACTACAGGGACGTTAAGAGACAGCCGCCACTTGTTAACTACTGAGCTAACAAGTTAGCCTCCCCAGTTGAAGAAAGTCAGTGGGGAAGATGGACAAAGTAAGAAGCTAAAAACCTATGACCTCCATACAGAATGGGAACATGTTTTTCCACCCTATCATGTCGGTCGGGCATACCATGGCTGACTCCATGCAGGGAGAAGGTAATAAAATATAGAGTCAAGTGACATCAATGTAACATCACTGACCATTAGTGGCCAGAACACAACAAATAATTTTTCTTTCAAAATGTTTAGGCCGTAGTTGACCATGAAAAAGGAATCATTTATTCATTTTTGAAAACCCGCGATAGAGTAAGGGAACGATGTTTGAACCATGATCTATATTGTGTTTTTTATGTTCTACTTTGTCAACAATGAATTATTATTTTCATTCCATTGTGTCTGCCAGTGATAATGGTCAATCCCTGCAAGTATGTCCATTTTATGACAATTGTGACTTGTTGCTCTTGCACGATTGGTCATGTGACATAAATAACCGTCAATGAACACACATGTGCTCCGTGCGTATAGACGCATAGACGTTTTGGGCTAGCCTTGTTAGCTAGCCCAACTAAAAGGTACGACGCGGGATGATGAACATGAGCAGTGTAAAGCGTGACACGCAACATTTCAACAATGAATTCCAAGCACTTCTCCAATATATAACGATGAGTAACCAAGATTAGAAATAACTATTTCACTTTCACCCCCCATCTTGCATCCATACATATCCCTCTTATCGTCCCATCTTGCCTCCCATTTCCCACATGCAGGTACAAATAATTACAGAAAAAAAGAAAAAAAGGCGAGGCCACTTGACATTTTCCCGCTGACATTTGAGCCTCGTCACTGAAGCGGGGTAAACGCAACGGCGTATCAGCGCGCCGCCGTCGAGCTGGTCCACAGAAGAGCCCATCAGGAGAAGGAAAAAAACCTTATCTCTCTGCAGATTACACCCAGGCTATTATACTAAGCTAATAGCGTGCGTAGATACTTTATGAATGAATTTGCTAAATGCGGCAAACACTTAAGAAGAAGGGGATTTGCTAAAGATGAGAATGGCAAAGAATGGAGGAAGCCGGTAATGGGAAATACTCAAGCAAATGCAAATATGCCAGCAAAGCGAATTACATAAACATTTCAACACATTCAAACAATGGGAATCTGCTACGTTTTCCTGGATGTTGCTTGTCAATCAAAGGATGGGTGGCTATGTCTGTCTGAGAGAAAGTGTGGAGTGAGGCATAGTGGGGTAGGATTGGGCGTCCCTCGGATTAGAGCGACTAGGAGGTTGTGACAATGTGTAAAATGAAAGGGAGGGACATTACACAAGTTTAATTTATTACAGGAGGATAAGACTATCAATGTGCAATATGCTCTCCCTTTTCTGAGCCCTGAGAATAACTAATAATAAGTACCCGTGTGTGTGTGTGTGTGCGTGTGTGTGTGTGTGTGCATGCGTGCGTGTGTGTGTGTTTTTTTTTTAAAGACTAAGACGCTTGTGATGGAGGGAGGGTGGTGGCTGTTTGCTGCCCCCTGGCTGCATGTACTTGCAAATGTAGAGTTGTGCTAAGGAACACTGCACAAGGACGTGCAATAATGCGCACACACACGCGCATACACACACTCAAATGTTTTAGGAGGCATGATACAACATGAAAACAAATATATGCCTTATCTTATATATGCCTCAAATCTGTCTTTTTATTCTCTCTGACTTGAAATGACTTTCATTTGTCTGAGAGTGTGTGTGTTTTGTGTGCCATGAGTAGGGTACCAGTCCTGCCCTGCTCACCCGGTGCCAGCTGGCCCCGGATTGATTCACAGATGCGCCCCTGGTGGGGGGGCAGGGGTCAGGGCAGCAGGGGTGCCCAGGGGTCCCGCTGAACCCCTCTGCCCCAAAATGCCAATGGGACGGGCCGGGGTAGTGGCGGGGGGTAAAGGAAGGCTGGGGGGGTCCCTTTGAGACTAAGAGATGGATTAATTAGACTGAGTGCTAACAGAAGCTGGCTGCTTTGTGAAGACACACACACGAGTTGGACTGTGATGAAGGGCCACACACCAATCAACTAATGGCTTTTTAATGCAGGTCAAAAGTCAATTGGTTTCTAATATGAACAAACCTGGTCGATGTTCTCTATTGATCCACTGTACCTTCACGTTTGCTAACAATTTTGCATCATCATTAGCTCTTAAAATGGCAAAGTCGCTGTCTCATCTGTGTCAAGTGCAAAGGAAGTGCAATTCATTAGTGTGAATGTTTGCTGTGCTGGGGACAAGGAGTCATACATCACAGGCCGGTGGATCGCTGAGGAAGATGCAGACAAGGCAGAAGTGATGAATCACATCGGACTGATGATTATCAGACTTAAGCCTGCTGCCACGGAAACAAAAACAATCCTGAGCTGGATAACGACCGGGAAAGGACAAACCGAGGTCACTACATTTCAGACCGAAGACACTCTAAAAGTCATCTGGAGCTTTCCAAAGGACTGTTGAAATTTGAAAATGTTTTTTTTTAACACATGACTGTAAATGACAGTCATGGCGTCCACAGTGGGTTGTGGTCAAAATACAGTGGAAGATATGCAAGCATACATGAAAATAGGGCGGTGATCACAGTCAATTTCAGGTCCTTTACAGTGATCAGCTAGTAGCATATATTCAAACATGGCGGAAATGTTTGTAACAACTGCCAATCAGAATCTACCTTTTCATGTTTCACCTCCATGTGTAAATTGTTGGAAAAGTAAACAAGATGACCAAACATGAAGCTAAACGAGGAGCTGAGGGAAATTGGCACACTGCAGGTCAATTCCAATTTTTTTCGCTCATTTGTGACTTGTATCTGATTTTTTCATGTCAGTGTGAACATTACAATAAAAAATTTTTTTGAAATGCTACTCAGGCCTTGTTCATATATTATAAATCCGATATCCGGTATCCCATCTAGTGCAGTGCAAACGGTGAGGTCTCATACCTTACAATACAAATAGAAGTACTCATCAATCCAGGGAGAACACACTTTTCAACACCGCTGTGGCAGCAAGTCAGAAAAAATGCCTTGTTTCTTTGCAATCTCCCTCGCGGGATCATTTGGTTACGAAAATATTCACTCCTGTTGCACAAAATACTTGAAATTGCCACTAACACGTTAAGGAGAGGACACAATGCAGCAAACTTCACTTGGATGGATAATACGCAATTAGTCACCAAGTCATGCCTGCGACACTTGAAAGTTTTGCTCAAGGGCAGCCATGTGTTTCAATAAATCCTGCTCAGATTTTACACAGTCAGCCCCCTGAAGGTGTGTACCAAATTTCGTGGTGGTTGAGTCAAACACTCTAAAGTTACGGCAGGTGTTTTGTGCAGCACGTTGAGCTGTGTGAGAAATTTCAAGTAAATCAGACAGCACCAGCATGTGGTGTAAAATAATACAAACAACACACTCAGGGGTGCATGTTTTGGCAACTTTTCACCACTTTCTGTGCAGTGCTTTAGAGTTAAACCATGGAGGTGTGCTAATTTTTCACATCGCCGTAAACATCACACAGACCACAAAGAAAATAAAGGGCTGTAAAATCACCCTTAAATCCAATCTTAAAGGGATAAGGTCTATGAGAAAGAAGAAAAAATGAAAAAAAAGATCAAATATTAAAAACAAAAAGATGTAGATTAGAAAGTTTGATTGATTCCTTGGCTGTTCGCCTTCACATAAATTAGGGCCCTATTAAATTTGTTGATTTTTTCCCAAATTCCAAAAATTTCAGTTATTTTGTTTTCATTTTTGGGATTTTCATTTTTTTACAATAGCAGCGATACTATATGCTGCATACACACACAGCAATAACAGTGCGGTAAAAACAATCTTACACTAAACTTAACCAATACAAAAAACTGTGTTGATGTAGCTGTTTGGCATTTTTTTTTGATCACTTGTACTTTCCTCTTTTTCCACCTTTGTGGTATAAATGCGTCGTCAGAAAGGATCTTGAAATATCCACAGAGGCTGAGCAACGCGCATCTCTGTAATTTGCATTCAAGCCATTTAGATATAAAAACAATACACTCAATTTGGCCTATGGAATGTCCCTGAGGGAGCACCGATTAACTCAGCAACCCAACACCCAGAATCAGCTGCCTCTGGCTGGATTCAGCAGTCAGCAGACTGAAGATGTGTGTGTGTGCGCGCGCGTGTGCGTGTGTGTGTGCGTGTATTGGTAGAGTTTTGGGAGGTGTGGAGGGCACTGTGCCATTCCTCTCCCCTCAAGGTCACAGTTATTCAAAATAGAGCCATCCAACGTTCTCACATCTCTCTTTGAATGTAATCACAATGGAGTGATTCCTCTGTGTCAATTTGGCCTCCCCTGATAACTGAGTGGCAGCTTTACATACCACCTATGAATACTGGACTACAGCCTGTATAGACACACATTTTGGGACCAATTTATCTGCTACCATTATATGTAGGCTTTTTTCCCCCGCCTAAGCGATGTGTATGTATTAAAAGGCAACAATGGCCCTAAAAGGCTTGCAATACTATTACAGCAGCTATGTGATTACAATAACAAAGGTGTGAATAATGGAAGGATCTGTCCTAAAAAATTGCTTTCATGTCTCACTGGGACACACACGCCTAGTCCCACACCCTGTAACAGGACAGTGGACCAAAAGGAGCCCTCATCACAAAACTTTTTACTAATGGATGACTGGAAAAACACAAACAATCTTCCCCCTGTACTGTAAAAAAAAGGGGGGAACAAATAAACGGAGGAAAGGTGAGAGAATCGCACACGGGAGGAGCGATTAGGCTCCACAAGAGCCGGATTAGGCTCCTTTTAAAACGGCAGATTACAGCAGAGTGTGCTGTGCTTTTTGGATGAACGTCCAAAGGCAAGAGTGACACTGAGCTGCCGACACGGCCTTGTTTCTCTAAACACTGAGCTACATGACACCGGCTTGTTTGATGTGGCGCCTACTAGCTAGAATCAGCATCATCACAACAATATGCACTGATTGGACAGAGTGCAGGTAAACTGTTTAACTGTGTACATGTAGGAACTGCCATTCCAAACATGCTAGGCAGCATTACAGTGAGGTGGTATTGTAGTCAAACAACTCTGAATTGCACCTAAATCCTTAAGCAAAACGTGTTCTAAAAATGGAACAAGAATCTGAAATCCAATTTCAGTTGTCCTTTGTGCATTTGTCACTGTTGCTTTCAGTGACATAAAACTGTTCACAAAGGTATCAGTAATTAGGGCCCGTTTTATCCGTTTTATTTTTTCCCAAATTCTGTTTTTTCTGTTTGAATTATTTTGGATTCAGTTCTGGCCGCACGGTGGTTGAGTGGTTAGCATGTTGGCCACAGTCAGGAGATCTGGAAGATCTGGGTTCGAACTTCTGTGATTGATTGACGCCCAATCCAGGGGGTATAGTTCAGCTCTCCCGCAACCCGAATGAGGACAAGCACTACAGACCAATGTAATCTATTTTTTAATTCTGTAGTTGGTCAATATGATTAATTTACTAAATCTCAGCTTCTAATCAATCACTTAATCAAATTTTTAGACAGTTACCGTAAAAAATAAAAATAAAAAAGTGCATCATATTACAAAGCAGCAAAAAAAATGCTTACAGAGGTAATATGTGCTATCCTCGCTCTTTCCCATCATCTCAGCGTACGTTCAACCCTGCGCCTTCCTCTATGCCTGGTCTTATCAGTGTGTCCAGAGTGCCCTCCTCTCTCCTGCTTTCTGGGTCTTTCTTTTGGGTGGCCTTCAGTGCCCCCCAACACACACTCAGACCCAGAGCGTGCACTTCAGACGGGGGGCTAATAGGAAAATAAATTACCAGCAGGCAAAAAGCCCTGGCTCTGCACTTCTGCTGGGGAGAGGGAGAGGGACGTGAGCTGAGGGTGGGGGTTGTTTGGTAGAGAAAGAGTGGTCAGGAAATGGAAAGAGAGAGGGGTAAAAGAAAGAGGGGTGGATATCAAGGGGAGAGAAGGGACGGGACGGCGAGAGAAGGGGGGAAAAGATGAGGAGATGAGGAAACGAGAAAAGGGAAAGACGTGGCAAGCTGGGGAGGCAGAGAAAGGTCGACAGGATTATAGCTAGAGTTCAGCCCTGCCCTATGAAGTGCCTGCTCATCATTTTACCGCTGTTTCACCATCTCTTGCCATCATCAAGTCATAAAACGCCAATAACATCAGCACCACACACACACACACACACACGCACACACACACACACAACTACTGTATCTGGGATTGATTATTTCCCCTGCATGAAGCACAACCTTAGATATCAAGCCAGCAGATTCCAAATGGTGGTGGATGCTGTAACACAGAGATGCTCAATACGTCGATCGCAATCTACCAGTCGATCGCAAAGACATTGTGGGTAGATCGCGTGACATTCACGGCGTCCATGCGCTGAAGCAAAACACAGCTGCACACCCCGTCCCCACCTCTGCTTTGCAAAATCTGATATCAATACAAATAAGGTGCTGATTGGGGACCACTGATATAAGAAATTACTAGTCTGATGAGAATAATTATTATACGTTAAAAATATAAAAAATATAAAAATGTTTTAAAAAAATCGTCAACTTCATTGACAACAAGCTAGCGGCGAGTTACATCTGTTTTGTCTCTTAAGAGAAAACTTAAGAAAAGGTATAAAAATGAGTGGAGGTGCTGAACCAAGTAAGAAGAAAAAAAACGTATCACTTTTGTTTTGAATAAGAGGAGGACTTTTGAGATAACCGGCATAGAAAATGGATGGATGGGTTTTCGAAATACGTTTACCTCATCTGCTACACTGCAATCGGAACACCAAATAAGTGAAATGTGGAACGGCATTTTTGGACAGTTCATGGCAAATATGACACCAACTAAAACCCAGGCAATGACAAAAAATTAACATTAACATTGTGTTGTGCAATAGGGGCTCACGCGTTTATCTATACTATGCCAACTTATATTGTATATATCAATATATTGCGATTTCTTTATAATTCTGTATATTTGTTTGTGATTGTAGAGGTGGTAGATCTTTTTGAGTAGATCACTTTGTAAGTAGCTCGCAGGTTGAAAAAGTGTGAGCACCCCTGCTGTAACATATGTGGCGTGTGTGGGTGTGGGTGTGGAGGGGACCCATGTGTGTGTGTGTGTGTGCAGCTTGACAAATTGAAGAACACAAAAGGTGAGGCAGGTTAAATGTTCATCTCTATTTGAGTGGTCTAAGTTCCTCGCTAAACGTAGCACCAATTTAGTTATTCTGCTCAGGGCTTCTTCCAATCACTATGTTTACATGCTCTTAATATTATTTGATATGATGGTTCAGATTCACAGGTAGATTACTCTTGTATTGATTATAATCAGCTATACATTTTTAGACTAATCAATTGTGGAGACATGCACCTGATATCGTGAGAGAAGCAAACGTTTGACAGTCTTATGAACATAAATGCATGAAACTGGGCCACCAGCAAAAAGATTGTTGCGCATGCATCATAACTTGCCATGACTACAGCCGAGCTAGTTAGCAAATGCAAAGCCAAGCTGGTTAGCTGGTTGAACCACCAACCGTGGGTGAGGAAGGTGCATTGTGGGCGGACACGCTCTCTGAAAAGCTCCATTGTAGCTATGGGTGTCAGGAGAACCATTGTAGCCGATTAAGCGCTAGAGCGCGCAGAGTTGTCCAGTGTTTGAACGGCGAAGTTTGAAACGTCTTTGGATTAAGAAGGGTGCAAAACTTGAGCAGCCAAACCAACAGAGGCTAGTATGGTAACTTTTCCGCTTTGTATCTTGATTACTTTCCAACATTGCACCTGGAGTGTTGAAAAGACTATGTCAACAATCTCAAACAGCGAAATCCACTATCAACAGCATTAACACTCATGTGACAAAAACTTTTATTTACCTATCTGTGCTTGTAAGGCATCTGTCATTATTATGTAGATTCGCACTATTTATTTTGTATTAATATGACATGTTTTTTCACTGCACATAGTTCTAAAGTAGTTTAATTAGTTCCACATTTAACTGGTGTAAAAATATAGATATAAAATATATGAATGTAAAATGTTGATCCCACCAATAAAAAGGTTCATCATTCAGCAAGTCTTTTTAAACAATAAATACATCTAACATGTTCTGTTTATTTTTGCCAGTTCCTTGCAGCGTGCTTGGGAATATGATATACTCTTTTACACATTAAAAAATACTGTAAGAATAGCACTTTCATAAACTTCATCTCTATTTTAAAATGTATGATTAATATCTACATCAACAAAGATCAATTAAGAATCAAATCGTATCAAACCGTTCTGTTTTTAAAATATTGTTTTTGAATCGCATCGTAACTTGTGTATCTAGATTGGAATCCCGATATTATTATTATTATTATATTACATCCCTAATATTGTAATGGCGTGAACGGCGTTGTGGGGCAGAGAGAATTTTTAATTTTAGCCCTGATAATGTGTGAATGTATTCCAGCAGTTCTAATAAGGACTTCCTGTTAAATCAGGAATCAGATTCTCAGTTCTCACTTTAAGGGTCTATTTGTTTCAACAGTTTTAGTCGGGATGCAAAGATGTGGCAGGGCTATGATAGGGCCCTAATCCAGCGCAAAGCTGATCTGCTTGGGGGGGGGGGGGGGGGGGGG
>QODF01000261.1:4158444-4247884 GCA_024372805.1 Oostethus manadensis
GGGGGGGGGGGGGGGGGGGGTGTAGAGATGGCCTGTGACAAAAAACAATTGCCCCGAGTGAGAGTCTGCCTCTCTCCCAGCCTGCTCCATGACAAAGGTGTACTCTCCATGCTAAGTGACAAATCTGCGGAGACAAAGAGCATTAGCAGGGTGATGCTCTGCTCCACTGCCTCTGCTTGTGGCCAACTCAAAGAGAATCTAATATGGATTTTTTAAAAAAAAAGAAGAGGCAGAGATTAGAATGAAAGAGAAACAATGAACACCTTCTACCAAGGGGGAATTAGCAGAGGGATTGGATAAGGAGCCGGTGCGCCTGTGTGTGCGTGTGCGTGCGTGTGTGTACAGGTTGTTCTTCGATTTTTTTATTCTTCCAGAGAACAAAAGGTTTCCCCAGTTTTGTTTATGTGTATTCAGTGTATGTGCCGACAAAAGCTTAAACAAGTACATAAAAGTGGGCACTGCAGAATACCAGAAAATCTGTATGAACTTTCTCCAGTGCTGACGTGTCGTCAGTCTGGTGGTTAAAAGTGACACTGTTGAAGGATTCCTGCAAATATGTTTGTTTTCTGGTGTATTTGAGTATAATTTGAGTTGTGGCACGCCTAATACAAGCATTTCTTTCAAGGCTTGAATGCTCCTTTCCATCGCCACATCCACCCATCCACCACCGCCCCCCTCAACACCCAAAGGCCTTTAAGCGCAAGTCACCTCAAATTCCTGACCCCATCACCTGTGGGTGCGGCACTCCAGAGAACAGATTTCTGCTGTAGCGTGTTATGGAGGGGGTTAGCCTAACTGTCAGTGACTGGCTTAGCGCTGGCATCGGAGCAAGTCATAAGACCCTATTCATTTCCACTCGGCAGAACAATCGTCTCACTCTCCCAGTAGCAGCGTGCATTAGCAGTGCTCCCAGTATGAACACACACATACAACCAACGAGGCCAAACAAGTTGCGACTAATAACGACAACGACTAACGCATGGCTTCCGCCGTCATCTCCTCGTGCACCAATTGCCAGTATCTGTGGAAGCACCCACCGGGAGCCAGGTGGGTCAAGCTTGTGGATAAACAAGGGGATTTGAACAGCCCGATGTTTTGCGGGTGACGCGGGCTCGTCTCCATCGCGGGCAGCCATCTTAAGACGCACAGAGGCAAAATAAATAACAGCGATGGTGATAACTGCCGTCGCCGCGCTCTAACTGGATGATGTCATCGCACTGTAACATTTGGCAATAAAAACTGGAGATAGGAGGGGAAGGAGGCCACAAGGTGACAGAGAGTGGCCTCGAAGATGACTGATTGATAAAATACAATAGGAAGCAAACAAGCACACCTACAACATTGGCGCCCCTATCAATACTGAAAGTTCAACGGGGGGGGGCAGTTGCTGAATTGAGCGTATGACACGTGGTGTAGCCCTGCCAACTGTCGCAAGCAAACAATGGTAATTAAAGACAGAACGGGAGTGTTGTTGAAGCTGAAACCAACCAAGGTGCTACATCAGTCACTTTTATTGCAAATAGTGAAAAATTGGGGGAGTAGGTGTGTACACACAGGAATTAATGTAAAAAAGCCATCAATTCAAGTTTAGATTTTTTTGGTGGTGCGAGTCAAGCTGCACAAGAGTTTGGAGGGGGAGGAGCGAGGTGTATCACGTTGACACAGGTGGAAAATCTAGAGACTGAACTTTAAACAGAAACAGGTGAAATCCAACAAATTGCATACATCTTGGCCGCTCTCCAGGTTTGGCGTTTGGCTAAATATCAAACGGGTTTCTAAACTATTTTCGGTCAGCCTGGGCCTGGTGTCTACTGGGTCAGCTTGGGGACAGGAGGCAGCAACAGGAGGTGCAGCTTGTTTTTTGGAGAGCGACACAAAGAAACAAGAGGCATGCGAGACCAAAAAAGGCACAATCTGGGATGACCATCCCATTTAGAAACATTTGGACTGGAATGGATCTGTACTGCTATGACACACAATCACTTTACATTAGATATAACTGTCGTGTTCTGTGCATCCATTTTATCTGCGCTCAGAGATGATATTCGGTTTGTGTACAAGCTGAAAAAAGAAAGACAAACTGTTTATTAGACAGTGCACGCCAGACAGAGTGTGTTTGCGTGTGTGTGTGCGTGTGTGCGTGTGTGTGTGCGTGTGTAGCAGTGTCTGGTGACATCTGTTGTGTTGGCCAAGAGCAGAGCACAGCAGGCTGCAAGAGCCTCAGACTAAGAAGATGAAAGCCGAGGTCACAACCTGAACCGGTGGGTGAGGCACGCTCAAAAAAAAAAAAAAAAACACACAACACAACGAAGGAAACCCACAAATGCAAACGCCACATCAAATGCACAGAAACATCCTAAATGGACACACACACACACACGCAGCTTGCTGAAGGCTTATGAGAAGACAAGGACGAGAGGCGGCGCACAACACACAGGACAAAGTGGGCTTGTGGGTGGTGGGAGGACATAAAACAGACAAAACAATACAAAGAGAGACAAAATACAAAATGTGAGTGTACACACAGAACAGAAGAGATGATGCAAGCACAGTAGCAACGGCCCTCACTCAAAGTCAAGGGCAAACTTTTCATGAGTTTAATTGGCAATACTGTAGACACATGTAAGCAAAAGCAGCGTATAGACTGATGGAAGATATGGCGCATGATATGTGCACTTTTAAAGCATATTGCAAATGCATTGCGTATCTACAGCGATAAACATATGCATACAATATCTGAGAAGAAACCATCCTTGTACCAATGACAACCGTGCGTACCAGTTATTTTCTTTTGAACATCACTTAATGACAAATGATGCAAACCGTCTATAGTAACTCAACTGTCCCAATGAGTGAACACCACCAAACACAGACACACATACATACATACATACATACAACTCCCCGTGGCAGCGGTGGCCGGAGAGTCAGCAGACCCGCCATGTGACGAGGTGGTGTGGCGTGGATTAAGGGCCGGTAAGCCTATTACGGGGGACGGGAGGGACCACCCGGCCTCTGCAGCCACCAACAACCCACGTACACAAACACGCACACACCCTGAACATGTCGCCGGTTGAGCTCACAGTCTTCATGACACCCAAAAAGAGATGCCCAACAGGACGCAGACATGTTTACGTTTCAATGCCTTTGCTTTGTTTGTCTGCAGTGTGTGTGTTTATTTGCTGTGTGCCTGTATGGGGAAGGGCTAACCAGGGGGGTAATTACTAGCATCTGTTGCCTCTCTTCAAGGTGATTAATTAAATTAATTTGAAAGCGCACACACACACACACATACACACAATAATTTACATGCTTGGAGCTTTGAACTACAACACATATATTATTTAAAGTTAGCATGGCGAGCACACATGGGCAACCTGAGCCAACACACACACACACACACAAACAGACTTTTCTTTTTGAAACATTAAATTAGGTCTTTGCAGTTCCCCAAAGTACATATAGAAGAAATGGGGAAAAAACAAGTAAAAGGTGAAAACTTTGGAGACGCGCACATGCACTCAAAGTGCAAATTAATCCCAATTTGTCGGCCTTGGCACAAGGAAGAAACTTTTGGGATTTCATACTTCATACCAGCTTTTGTCACCTTTGCGTGAATAGCGGAGGGCTGAAATAATTGTGTTTTTCCTCACAGAGGCCCAGTCTGCGCTCACAAGCCACTGGCCTACGTAATGTGTTCCTGGCAGGGAAGGAGAGTGGAGGGGGATAGTGCACACATCTGGGGTACAATACAGGACGTGTGTGTGTATGTGTGTGTGAGAGATAGAGAGAAGGTATGGGGATGGGTTGTTGATGGGTGTCAGTATTTTCTTGAGTGAGCACTAAGGAGTGTGTCAGTGTGTGATGTTTGCTTGGATGGCTTGAATGGAGTCAGAAGCAGAATTGCAAAGGCGCAAGAAAAGTCACAGAGGGCAAAGAAGCAGAAACACAATGTAAGCGTTTAACAGGTCGTGGTAAATATCTGTTATTACTGACATACTTAAGCACATTTTTAAGCTGTTCATACTCAAAAAGTTATCGTCCGCATTTAACTAGAATAGCACTGTAGTAGCAGACACCTCCACCAAGAATAAACTCACAAGTGGGACAAAACTGCTAAGTGATGGTTTTTTGTGTTACCTAAGATGTCAAGAAAGTGGTACTCAAGTTTTTTATGCCATGCCCCCCCAGGGGACAGACATTTTTTCATTCTCATTTCGGAAGTATACATAATGATCAGTTTGTCCTAGGGGTATTGCCGTAGTCAGGAAGTAGCTACTACCATTGAGATGTATCTCTTGTTGAGCTGTAGAAAATGTTTGCATGTCTGAAAGTATGTTATGCTTACTATGCATCATCTGCTTGAGTAGAATGTACATTTAAATGTCAAATTAGTTGTCATGTGAGGTCATGTGTGTGAGGTGCTCATGTGAATGAGGTGTATATGGAATACCAAAATAACTTAGCATCGAGCTAGTGCATTTGTCTTAATGCATTTCATTTATGTTTAATGTCACATAGAAACTATTTGTTATAAGTCAATTGATTTTATGATTTTATAGCGGTATGTTCTGGCTCTGAAATGTAATTTTTAAGAACCTGCCTGTCTGCTAGAGGACAAACATTAGCAGGAGCACAAAACACTGACAGTGAAAGTTGCCCCGTGCATCATAAACCCCTACCCTTCACTCCACTATTTGAGAAGCCTAAAGTGAAACAACAAATCAGCAACAAACGTTATGAAGTCTTCCTTGATCCATCATTTTCACAAATCTTTCTGATTAATTGATAACTTTTTTTTTTGCATAAATTGGCTAACAAACTGACCTTAAAACTGCATGAATGAGCTGCTTTCTTTTTTGCATGTCAGTGGATGAAGGTATAAGTCCAGAGCTGCATGCTAAACGTTTTTGCTATTTACCATAGATTCCCAAATCCATTTTTGTCGGAGGGCCCTGGATGCCAAGTCAATGCAAGTCTGTGTGACTCACTGGCAATGTGAGAGTCTGTCTTTTATTTTAAAAATAATTCCCTTCAACATGTACATGTGTGTGTTGCACAAATCCCACCACAAAGCTCTGAAGAAGAGAGAAGCTGGATTCCCATCTCCAGTTTTGGTTGATATGCACACGCAAATGCCTGAATGTCTGTCAGCACAATGCCTTCAAATATAGACGTCCAATCTTTCAACTACCAATTTGCCCACCTTTTTGATAATGTTCACCTATTTGAAAAAGGGTGAAAGGCAAGGGTAGCATGCAATTTAGAGATACTACTGTGTCGCCACTTATGGGCCGCCACCTCTCCCTCCCCTCTCTGTCGCTTCTTCCTCTTCACTCCCGCGCCCTCTCTTGATTATGCGATTTGCCTTGGCAGAGGAACAAATAGGTGAGGGAAAAGGCAGTGTTTGACACTGCCATTTTCAATGACAAAATACAATCTAGCGAGGCCAGTAATTCAACGAGGAAGGATTAGCCGAGCGTGAGGTTGGGCCCCTCCAGATTAAGACGAAGGCAGAGCGCGGGGATCTTAAATTTCATCATCTCCGGCGTTCTGGCACAATGGCGTATTCTTCGCCTCTCTCCTCTGTCGTCTGATGAGGGTTGAGGAGACCTCACCTCTCCTTCATGTAGACTTCCCTGCCAAATGAATTCATATGTCCTGCCTTCATACCATTCAGTACCTGAATGTGTGTGAGGGAGGGTCATGGCTGTCTATGGAAACATATGCAGAAGCTGCGTGAACATTTCATCACACACAAGACACATTGGAGCACCAGCTCACGAGTACACACGAGACCCATTGCTGTGTATCAATTACATGCTTAAACACTTTTGAGTGCATAGGTGTGTGAGAAGTACAGCATGGAACACTGTCAGTACCCGAATGTTGCACTGAAAACGCCCAAAATGTACACACTGCCGCACACTCAACACCCTCAATAGTCACCATCTTGGCTATGTAGAGGAAGGGGAGGGACAACCTTGAAATAATGGCAACTGAGGAGCAACCAGTGGTGATGGAAAGTAGTAAATATTAATGTAAGTTACATGTGTATTAGTAAAAAAAAATACAAATAAAAAAAAGTAACGGGGGGGCTGACAGATATTTTATTGGTTGACCCAAATGTTGACAATAATGCTCCATCCACCGGATGTCATTTACCATTAAAAAGGAGAAAAGTAGTAGTAGTGGTGGGTAAATATTACGAGCGTCATTCACTCACTTAGAAACTAAATACAGAGTGTAGTAGGCAGATAGACTTTTTCAAGGATTTAACATTGTGACAAGAAATTATAATAGGTGTAGACTGCACCCTGGTGGTCAAATTACAGACGGCTCAAAATAAAGACACTGCAATCTTGTTGTCTTGTAAAATGATGTCATTGGCACTGAATAAGAGTGGTTCCAAAAGCTGAGTAATTCTCAGTGACTCATTCCCAATCACACTGTAGTTGATTGGTGACTATCACACCAAGGTGTAGTCTGTAGTCTATCCCACCATGCATCAGACACTGTATATGCATTAACATTATACAGAAAAAAAGCAATCAGGGCTCGTCACATAAAACTGCTTTTTATCAGGAGGAATGAACTACATTCTTAACATCCATTCCTGCTGTCAAGAAGTGGTGCTGGTGAAGCAGCAGCAGCGATGGCGGTCATTAGTCAGGTATGCAGAGACAAACCCAGAAAGCTCACACTGCCTTGATGTCTCTCCCACGCTCTGACCAGAGAACAGCGGCTGACCTGCTTGTCACCTCAGTGTTTTATCAAACCCAAAAAGCCGTCCCCCCCAACCCTCAAGCACTTTCTTATGTTGTCCGTTTGATGTGCGCACAAAAAGGTGAGGGGTGTGTGGTAGACATTCTTGGAAAGGTGGCTGAGGAGAATGCGGAAATAACTAGATGAGACTTTCCTGCGCTGTTTGACAGCCAAAATAAGAGACATGCGTTCCAGCTGGTAAGACAATTGTGCAGTTGTCCCTCGTTTGTTGCAGTTAATTGGTTCCAGTCTCAGCTGCAATAAGTGAATTTCCTCAAAGGCGGATTAAATATTAATAAATAAAATATTTTCATAGCTAGTGCATAAAAAACCTGTTTATGACTTTATAAATATGATTTTTACCATTATTAAAGCCCTACAGGATCAATACAGGCACACATGAGAAACGATGGCCGCATTAGACATAGTATGCTACAGAGCTAAATAGTTAGCCTCCAATGTATTCAGTTATTCTAAACTTAGGCCAGAAGTTGTTTCAAAAGAACAAAGTAAGGAGACGAAAATTTACCACTTGCACGTGGAATGGGAGGAGAACTATTTTCACATCGGACATGCCATGGCTGACTTCATGCAATGTGAACGTGATCTAATCTAATATCATGTCTCATCAATGTGACATTACTTGTGTTTCAATATTTACTGACTAATAATTGACCATAATGAACCACAGCAACATCACAGAGGGAGGGATCGATGTTCGAACAATGATGTAGCAAGGGATGACTGTAAAGACTAAACAAGCATGCTTCACTTTTGTATGATTGTGTAAATAACAGAGAAATTTGCTGTCAAACCATGCTGGTAATTGAAATATTTGTATGTAAGCCATATTTACTTTAGTGACTGTAATCAAGCATTACACCAGTGTAATGCTTTCTCAGTCTGAAGAACTTGCAATAAAAATCTCTGACCACATGGTGGCAGAGTCTACACTTACAATGGAGCATGGACTCAATTAATCATGCAAGTTTAAATGAAAAAAAATGCTTAATTCCAGCAATGAATGGCATAAAAATAGGTTGCTTTGCTAATTTGTACATGGAGTAAGGCTACTCACGTTTTCAATGACAAATGTCCATTCTTTGTCTTCAAACTCCTCTGCATGAGGGTCCTGTAACAATACACCAAGTACACCAGTTAAATTACTATTATTTACACAAAACCTTCACCCTAAAATTCCACTTTGGGAATGTAGTAATTGTGTCCTCACAATGTAACTGCATAAATACGGTTTATTTAAGTCGTACCCACACTAATAGGTCATGTAATGATGTGTTAAATGTGACTCATTCATGTTACTGTCAAGCACACAGCTGGAAACAGAAAACACGAACACACAAGGCGCAACCAAGTTGCCTCGTTCACTCAGGGACCCATCCAGGAGGCATTTGTACTAGATGTGAAAAAGCAGTGGCTCTCTAGGGTGTGTCCTGCTTACCTGATGAAAAAGCTCATTCCAGCTGCAATCTCGTTCTTTCAGTCATGACGTTTTGATGTGTATGTTGTACATATTCCTATATTGTTGATAAAAACCAGGAGCCAATAATAGTTTTTGTTTACTATTGACTTTATTTAGCCCAAATAAGCAGCAAAGAAAATAGATGGACGGATGGAACTGTATGTAATAAAAATTAATCACTGCAATATTTTTACGTTGTCTTACATTGTTGTAATAAATATTCTCAAACAGCTAAAAGTGTTTTGCAAAAAAAAAAAAAAAAATCACAAAATCATTCAATGATCTTGAAAAATGTCCAAGAATCTGTATCAGTTTGGGTATCACTAACGATACTGTCCCTGTATTTACTTGGACTTAGTTATCGGATTTATAACAAAATTTATAGTATCCTCCATTTTAACTTTTGACATACAACAAATGACATACAGTTACCTTAAAAAGTGTGACAGTGATTTCAATGTTCTCTGGTACAGGCCACACCACCACCCCTCTGTATGGATTTTTGATGCCGGGCTGCCAGCTGTGAGACTGCATGACAAAACAAACAGACACAGCATAATACAATCAAGTCAAAACAACAAAAAGTGACATGAACTGAAAGTGAAGAGAAAATGGAGAAAGCAATTCTAAAAATCTATTGGTAATGTTTGGACGCCCTCTAGTGGACAAAATGATGCATGATAGCTCCACAGGAAACCATCATGTGCAAGACAGGTTTGCGTTGTGGAAATTATATTACAACATGGTTAGATACCAACCTTGGAGGATCTCCGTCGACTTCTACGCGTCCAAACCACCACCAGTTTGTCTGGTTGCCTGAAAGAGAGGAAGGAGACTTGAGACTTGACATGAGATGTAGGAGCTGTCAAAGTTCATTACAATTTTTTATATTTGTAGAAAATTTTCACTAAAATTGTGCCTCGGAACACTTTCAGTTTTCATAGAGTATTGCACATAACACGGGCCCACACGCCCTTAGTCTGCCGGGATACGCTCCAACACTCCCCTGGACCCTAATGAGAATAAGCGGTATAGAAAATGGATGGATGGATATTCTCAACTGATCCGGAAACTTTACCAATCCCAAGTGACTTTGTTTTTGTTCAAAATGACTAGTGTTGTGTACATTTTGGTTTTCACAGCTAGAGTCACTTCTTGCATGAAAAAGCAATGAGAGGCTGCGTTACGTTACGACAATGTGAAATAAAAAGACAATTAACTGCAAATAAAAGACTATTATTGTTATTTGTATTACTATAAAGGCTTGGTGGTCCATCCTGGGGAAGGGCGGTGTGCATGAGGATGTCATGGCTACCCAGAGCTTCCCTTGAGGCGGCAGGAAGGAACCACTTCACATCCAATACGAAGACCCAGACAGCAATTGTACAAACACAAACAGCCACATTGGGTTCAGTTAATGTCGCTGGCGAGGTAACCAAACAGCTGAAAATGTAGCCTCAAACCGTTGCTCATTTACAATTCCGATTCATGCTGTGAAGCATCCTCAGCATAAACACTACAACCATGTTGTAGAAAGCACAGCAGTGCTTGTCCATTAACTCTGTAGCCAGTGTGCCAAGTTATCAGGTTATTTAAACATAACGACATGTGATGACACCAAACTTGAATAAATATTTACAATTTCCTTTTTATATACCACATAGCAATGCGTTGTTTATTTTAGCACAAGTGGTCATGTCTGCATCAGGGCAAACAACATTCATATTTTTCCATTTTTAAAGACAAGGGCCGCATCTGTGCGAGTTATGAGTGGAGAGCGGCCGTGATGGATGCATAACTCCACCCACCTGGAGGGATGAAGGTCAGTTCAGAGGTAGCTTGTATCATCAAAGAAGAGAATAGAAGTGCTGTTGGCTAAGAGGAGAGAATGTAACGCTGTCTTTGCTAGCAGTGCCGTGCTAAGACATAGTCTGAGGACAAATGCTATTAATAGCAAGCGTCTTCTGAGGGTATGGTAAGGAAGGCTTTTTTTTTAATTATGTTCAACTTGTAGGAGAATTTTTTGGAATTAGGACTTAACTCACAAAACACTGCTAATATTATAATATGAATCTATCACCAAAAAAAATAAGCAAGGGACATCACAATACCTTGAGTCACAAAATCTTGCATATCTGTAGATTTCTCGTTCAGAGAAATACTGCCTTGCAATAATAAATTAATGAATTAATTAATCATATATTAATCATGAATTCATACATGAAAATGAACTGGATCATTTTACCAGCCTCCATACATTGCCAGGTGCACGTGTGTCTATTTTCCTTGTCTCTCACCTCCAAACAGGCAGGAAGAGTGTTCACTGTTTCTGCACTTAAGACACTTGAAAGAACAATGGCAAACAGAGTAACACCTCTTGTTTTTACAAAATGAAAATAAATGACAAATAATCATTTTTGTAACATTTTTGTAAGATTTATTTTAATATCTTATTTTAACCCAAATAATCCAAATATGCGTCTTTCACCAGAACATTAACAAATTGCTGGTATCCACTACTCGCATTTTCTATTTCTTTTCCGATATTCAAAATACAGCGGCTCGGCAGCCGATCCCGATCCAAAAGATCGGATTAGGACATCCTTAGTATTAACTACATGAGGCATCACATTACAGCAATGGCTTAAATTCAGCACTGTTTCTTGTCGCAATTTTAATGATCATTTATACTGGTATAAATCATTTTAGCATTGGAAGAATTTCTACCAGTATACCGGTATATAAAAATTTTGGCCTAAAAAGAATCTCTACCCAAACACTTCCCTGAGTTGATCTTAAAGTCAGCTCTACGTGGGCTGCTAAATGACGAACTAACTCCAAGGCTATACGTGGACACAAACACCAGTAGAGCTACACTTAAACTCCCTGTTGACCGCCTTGCAACGCGCGTCACTTTGCAGAAGCCTCCGTTTGTGCGCACATCATTCCAGCTTGCACACTTTGACCGATTCCATTGCACAGGAGTGAGAAGACGGGTGGGAGAAAAATGTGCGCAGAGGAAGGAGATGGAGAACAACAAGCAAAGACGAGGAGATAAGGGTGGAGAGAAAATATACAAGATTGAGAGAGGTGGATTGGTGTTTTTGTCAGTGCTAAAACGCAATTAGTAAAACTGGGGTGTCCAAAGTGAGGCCTAGGGACAATCAGTAGCTAATATTCACCCATTCTAAAATCCAATTACTTTTTTTTTTTTTTTTAAAAAGCTGCAATGCAAGCTGTTTCTGTTTCTTCTTAATATTTCTGATCAAAAAATTAAAAAATATCCAAATGCCCCAGCACATCTGTTGTTCAATCATTTTGTTTTTTTGTGTGTTAGGTCTAAAAGCAAAAATTTTGTTTAAAAATATGTACTTTATAAAAGTGGTAGATCATGGGCTAAATAGAAAGCCACAACAATTTGGTGGAAATCTGGTAAAAGTGTCTGCTATAGGGCATAGAAGATGGTGTGATGACGCATTATTATGATTATGATAACAAGAAACCAAAAGAGTCAAAACATCTTTATAATCTAGAAAAGCAAAATGTATCAATTCTTCAGTTTACAGCAAGTAAAGTTTGCAAACCTCCAAGGCAAGAATGTGTCAAACGGTGATGTCAGGCCGGCTGGCAGGGAAATGTTTGTCTGGCAGGGACATGATGGACGCACGCCACAACGGCGAAAGCAACATGCTGAACAGAAGAAACATGTCACAGCCTGACACGCGCTGGCTGTTTGTGCTCCAAACACTGGCTCCATTTTTACTACACTTCTACTGCAAGCTCTTCCGTGCAAGTGAACCAGCTCCCAGTTTGAACATCATATTGCCTGTAACATGACACATCTTTCCTCCTGACCCAATAAGGCCTGTTCACAGTCTGACTTGCAAAACAAACATCTTGAATCATCAAGGTTCAACTCGTTAACAACCAACTTAGGAAAAACGGGCTAAATTATAAATTAAGAAGTATTCTGAGCTCAACACTCAATGGTAAAAAAAACACACATTCCTTGATGACATTATGGTTACTCTGAATTGATTCAGAGCAGGTGACAGCTATGTTAGTCGAGTGTTCATTATACCGTTTGTTCCATCTTGAGAATAAAAGAAATAAAGGCAGTCAACGTAGAAAGACATTTAAGAAGAAAGAGGCGTGGGGAAGGAACGTAAGATGAGACCACTTTAAAGCACTGAGGTCAGAGGTGAGCTCCATTCAGAGACAGGAGGGAGGATAAATTACCCGACTCATTATTGAGGACACGTGCAGTACAATATGTTAGCATAGAACTTTGAACTTACTGTAGTTGTACTTTCTTGTCTATGAACTAGAGCTCTATTTTAGCTGTAGTCGTCCCTCGCTACATCACGGTTTGAACATCGCTCCCTCTCTCTATCGCGGTGTATCAAAAATGAATTGATTAAGGATCGCTGTTTCCTGGCTGATTAAGGCCTTTTATTGGTTTAAAAAATCGGTAAAATGCATATTTAAGCAAATTGTACTCAATATTGGCCTAACTGACGCAGTTTCAAGCAGAAAATGGCTAAAAGAACTAAAATACAAATACAAGGCACAAAAAGCATTCTAGTTGTGAAGGTAATACTGTACTCTACATTGGCCACTAAGTGTCATTTATTGGCATTAATGGCAATAATGTATTGTAATGGCGGAAGTAGGCTGGAAGTACACTGTCCAGAAATAAACTGAAGAAACTCCTAATGTGTATTATTTTTTTCTATATTTTAATATATTTTATTGGTACTACAAATGTAATGGTAACTTTATGGGTGTTATTTTGTGTCTAGATGGCTCCAATAATGTTAAAAACGGAATTTACTGTTAAATGCAGAATCCCACAGAAACTGACATAAGGTAAATTAAATGTTATCATTGTGAGCAGAGGGAACATTCATGTGGGGAATTATTTCCCCACCAGACAGCTCAATCGTGGTTAAATCTCATTACAAACACTAAACTTCCTTCTCCTGAATTGAACATGTTGAAATGGCAATAAAGATCGCCGGAAGTTATCGGGAAATCCTTACGGCGAACGGAAGCTAGCGGGGTTAGCTTAGTTTAGCATGCTAGTGCGGCTATGTGTGCGTACGACTCGGGCTGGATGTGTTTTTTTTACCGCGTTGTTTTCATTCATTCATTCATTTTCTGTACCGCTTATCCTTATTAGGGTCACGGGGATGCTGGAGCCTATCCCAGCTGGCTTTGGGCGAGAGGCGGGGTACACCCTGGACTGGTCGCCAGTCAATCGCAGGGCACATATAGAAACATTTACACTCTAATGGACAATTTAGAGTGGCCAATTAACCTAACATGCATGTTTTTGGAATGTGGGAGGAAACCGGAGTACCCGGAGAAAACCCACGCACGCACGGGGAGAACATGCAAACTCCACACAGAGATGCCCAATGGAGATTTGAACCCAGGTCTTCCAGATCTCCTGACTGTGTCGCCAATGTGCTAACCACTCAGCCACCGTGCGGCCCCACCGCGTTGTTTTACCGCTTGAATTTAAGGAACGTTTTACAACACCCGATGATAACGTGCAGGTTCCAAGTGAAAAAAAGACGAGATTTGTTTATATTACTCTTCCACCAAGCTTGTCTTAGACATTCTCACACACAAACACATTTCCAGCCTTCAAATAAGAGCGCCGTATGCCCCATCCAGTCGAACTGCATTAAAAAAAAGTAAGCGTGTCATAACAAATATCTTAGATATGCAGTTGCATTTGGAACATTCTTAAACACAAGTACGGGCAATACAGTTTGTTGAAGATTATGTAGCAATGTGTGCAGAGGCTGACATCCCAATAGAAAAGTTAGCCCAGCTACATCAATTTCTCAATTACTGGGCAAAAACTGTCTATTGACACATTGCATCAATAAATGTAAGGATTTTTGCTTTTTTTTTTTCACTAACCCAAACAGCACACATTCTACGCTAGTAAAAATAAGTGTAAAATGTAAAAAACGAAATTCTAAAAAATGTAAACACAAAATAAATCTGGACAAAAATAAAACAGATTTCATAGGGCCGTACATCAAATAGAAACAAAGAGTCGAGGCCACGTTGGAAAAACCGCGTGTACCGCTGGCTATAAGCTGAGCCCACCCACCCACCCTTTGCTCTGGGAAGACAGAGCATTTTTCTCATTCCATTCCCCAACACGCCAACATCTGTCCCAGGTTCAGAGCGGTGTGTCGGGGCTGATTTAGTCCCCGCCTACTCTGAGCCACTCACAAAATCCATGCCTGCAGGCGAAGAATCTCTGCCCATCCCTCTTGAGCCGCCAGGCTCAAGTATAACAATCTCTCCACAGGATCTTCCCCGCTGGAAAACACAACCTCCACGCCTCTTTGCAGGAGACGTTTATTTCAGCTTTTACTAGGAGTGTCAATAGACAAGAAGATACACAAGATTGGGTCTCCAGGAACGAGACAAGATTTTAACATTACAAAAGTACAATACAGTTTATATGACAAAATATTGCAATCTATTAACATAATTTCTACTATGTTATACTCTTCTGCACTCTGTGTATGTACCGGCCCCGCCTCCACCAACCGAGAAAAGACTATGACTGACAGAACAGTTCACAAACGTGCCAAGGTGCTGAAACCAATGCAGTGAACACTCTTCCTGCCTGTTTGGAAGAGAGGGACAAGGAAAACAGATACGTATGCACGTGGCAATATATCAAGAACGGCAAAATGATCAAGTTAATTTTCATTTATCGTGTGATTAATAAATCTTGTAATGTTTTAATCTTGTAATCTTGTGACACCCCTAGCATTTACTACTAAAAATCTTTGCATTTGATTGTTTCAAAATCATATAATGTTCTGTACAAGCATCATTTTAACATTATCAACAGGTATACAAGTGTAAAAAGAAGTTAACCCCTTCAAAAATAACAACAGTCAAGGTCTAAAGTGTGACAGAGTATTACTGCTTTGAATGCAATTCTGCTTGCTTCACATACTGTAACTTCCTGTCTATACTGTATTGTCTTCAGACTGGTTTAGGTTGGCCGTATGTATTAACAGAAAAGATGATAACTGCCGGCTTTGGTGAGTAACGTTGGGATGAGATACTTAATTCAGCACCTCAAAATATTATGCCTGGTTGCTACTACATTGTTGATAAAACTATACCCCGGATGCATAAAAAATTTAATGCGTCAATTTTTCCATCATACCTCCTGTTGCTGATTATTGCACTCCATCTACATCCACACAACAAAATATGTAATAAATGTATGAATGATTCACGCTAATAGACTGATTTGATTTCTGTATTGATTGATATTCAATGTTGTAATATTGGTATCGGATTGGAAGTGAAAAGGGCGTGCTTCAGGACACCTTTAATTCATACTGGTATTTTTGTCATGGGACCGACGGCTGCGCAGGAAACTACTTACACATTAATTGGTTATTACCTCCATCAAGGAAGTTGGGTTTGCCAGAGCTTCTGTTTGTTTGCTTTCAATATAACTTTCAATTAGTGCTGTCAATCAATTAAAATATTTAATTGCGATAAATCGCAATTTGTCCATAATTAACTCACAATTTATTCACGGGTACTTTACTTGTAAATAATGCGAATAATGTTCATCTAATATTGTGTTTATTTAATCATTTTTATCGTGCTATATTATACTGTTAAATAAATTACTGTTATTAGATAATAATTTTATACATTATATATTGTTTTATTCATGTTGCATTGTATTTTTTTATTTTTATTTAAGAGTGTTTGTCCCTTTCCTCTACAACCGAGCTACTGTAACCAAGTAATTTCACTTGGTTACAGTAGTTAACACTAGTTCAATAAAGTCAAAGTAAGTAGGGACGTCAATCTCTTTGTTGTAAAGGATTCAATATGCAACTACAATAACTACTTCAAATTTTAAGTAAAGGGATATATATATATTGGAAAAGTTGATTTTATTCAAAAATAATATACATTTAGAAATCCACTTTTTACATTTAGAGATCCATTTTCATGTTTAATTTGCGCGTCACTTTGTCCCACTGTTTGACGGTCCTTGAACGCACCTTTGTTGTCACACAATACAAAGATAGGACTACTATACAGTATTTTTACCATTTTTCCTTTCAGAATCAGAATCAGAAAAACTTTGCCATTTTAAGTGAACAATTCACGAACTAGGAACTTTCTTTGGCGACTCAGTGCAACGTAGAATTCTAAGTAGAGCATTAAATAAACATAGAACTAACACTAAACATAGAACCCTGAGTAAAAAGTTGAAATCACTGATAAGTAAAGGCATGAAGGTGTTTTTAGTGCAGGTATTATAAGGTGCCAAAAATACTAGTTATAAAGTGACCATAGTGCAAATGTTATAAAGTGTTCATGAGTTCAACAGCAGCAGGAAAGAAACTGTTCTTGTGGCGAGAGGTTCTGGTCCGAATGGACCGTAACCTTCTGCCAGAGGGGAGTGGCTCAATTAGTCCATGTCCAGGGTGGGAAGAGTCAGCAAGTATCCGGCCTGCTCACCCCCGGGACGTAAAGGTCCTGGAGAGATGGAAGGCTGCAGCCGATCACTTTCTCAGCGGAGCGCACGATGCGCTGCAGTCTTTGTTTGTCCCTGGCAGTGGCACCAGTGAACCACACTGTGATGGAGGAGGTGAGGATGGACTCAATAATGGCTGTGTAGAATTGCACCATCGTCTGGACAGGCAGCTTGGCTTTCCTCAGCTGCCTCAGGAAGTACATCCTCTGCTGAGCCTTCTCGATGAGGGAGCTGATACTCTGCTCCCACTTGAGGTCGTGGGTGATGTTAGTGCCCAGGAAGCGGAAGGAGTCCACAGTTGTGATGGGAGAGTCTGTCAGACGAGGGGGGGCAGGGGGGCTTTGACTTTCCTGAAGTCCACAATCATCTCCACTGTCTTCTGAGCATTGAGCTCCAGGTTGTTGCAGCTGGACCACGACACCTGCCGGTCCACCTCCTTCCTGTAAGCAGACTCATCACCGTCTGAGATGAGCCCGATGAGGGTGGTGTCATCCGCAAACTTAATCAGTTTCACCGAGTCGTGGCTGGAGGTGCAACTGTTGGTGTACAGGGAGAAGAGCAGGGGGGAAAGTACACAGCCCTGTGGGGATCCCATTCTGATAGTCCGAGTGTCCGAGACATTCTTCCCCAGCCGCACGTCCGTCAGGAAGTCAGTGATCCACCTGCCGGTGGAGTCAGGCACGTTGAGCTGGGTGAGCTTGTCCTGGAGCAGAGCAGAGAGGATGGTGTTGAATGCAGAGCTGAAGTCCACAAACAGGATCCTGGCATAGGGTCCCGGGGAGTCCAGATGCTGCAGGATGTAGTGGAGGGCCAGGTTGATGGTGTCATCTACAGACCGGTTGTCTCTGTAGGTGAACTGCAGAGGGTCCAGGAGGGGGGGAGGTAAAGGACTTGAGATGAGGCAGAACCAGGCGCTCAAATGACTTTATGACCACAGATGTCAGTGCCACAGGTCTGTAGTCGTTGAGTCCAGTGATCCTGAGCTTTTTGGGGACGGGAACAATGGTGGACAGCTTGAAGCAGGCTGGGACATGATGGCATGACTCCAAGGAGATGTTGAAGATGTCCGTGAAGACAGGCGCCAGTTCTACCGCACAGTGTCTCAGGGTGTAAGGAGAGACACCATCCGGACCTGGAGCTTTCCGAGGGTTCTGCTTTTTAAATGTCTTGGCCACATTCTGCTCCGAGAGTGTGAGGGCAGTGGGGGGGGGTGCTCCAAGGCTGATATGCCTGCAATGTCCATTGTAGTCAGTGGGGTTCACCTCATATTTGTTCCCAAATATATATATGTGGGAACGCATGAAGGTAAGAGCTGATGACCTTATTGAGTGTTTATGTGCATGTTTTTGGTGCAAAACTTCTCTGAAAAACAAACTCCAGGTAGATGGTGGTTCTGTATTCACTTAGTGCTTTTAATTTGATGCTGTTCCTGTCACGGTTTTGCTCAAACCGTACTAAATAAAATGAATTAGATGGCTATAGTGTACGTACAATTGCTATACTGTTAGTCTCAATGACACAGCATTAACTAGAGTCCCAAACAACTCTCGTTGGCTCTGCCAGGTCCTGAAAGTTGTTTGCCCCTATGCGCCAAACAGTAGTACAGAATACCCGCCCTTTTTGGAGTCCTTAGAATACAGCCACACAAAGACAAAACGCTCATCATTTCCAAAACGTTTTCTGTAAAGAGCTAGTTCAGAAACTATGTGCGTCCATATGAATGTACTGAAAACGATGTAATACATATGCCAAACCTGTTAGTGGCGCTGTGACACTTGACACGTGACAGACCGACAACCAACCACTGGCATGCGCAGTTGCACAGACAGCCTGTAAACAGAAAACTTGGTGGCAAGTACAAATTACCGAACTGGACTGAAGAAGTGGAAATGTTGCTTCGAATCACACTGGATTATAAAACCAGAATAAAGTGATGTTCGGTGTCTTCCAGCATTTGTTGTTCTTCTCGGAAATGAAGAAGCAGCAGATTTTGCTGCAATAGCGACAGTAGGCTCACTAGCTTCAGCAGGACAAAAGCAACAATGTACGGCGCCATTGTTGTTTCCGTGTTTGGGGTTTTTAAGCATTTGCGTTTGTAAAGGGGTGGAGCTATGAGCTATATGAGCTATGGTGGAGCGTTTTCATAGAAGCCGTAAATACGGAGCTGCTGAAAACCGCGTCTTCTAATCTTTCCACTCTGGGACCCGGTTTCCAAAGTGTTTGTTTACAGACTCTGAAAATGACGACTTTGTGTCAATGATACGCCATTTTGAAAAAGTATTTATGCGTTTAAGCCTCGAATCGTCTTTTAGTGGATGGGGCTTTTGAGGGAGTAGTGGGGAGTGCTCCCTCGAGGGATTCCATCGTTCTACAGGGGGACTTCAATGTTCATGTTGGCAACGATAGAGAGACCAGGAGAGGCATGATTGAGAGGAAGGGTCTCACCGATCTATTATTGGACTTCTGTGCCTATCACTGTTTGTCCATAACACCATGTTTAAAGAATGAGGGTGTCCACCTGTGCACTTGGCACCAGGACATGATGAGCCGCACTTCGATGTGTTGTCGGATTTGCGACCACATGTTTTGTACACTCGGGTGAAGCAAGGCGGCACTTTCGACCGATCACCACCCGGTGGTGAGTTGGTTTCAATGGTGGGGGAAGATGCCGGTCAGACCTGGCAGACCCAAACGCATTCTGAGTTTGGGTCTTGGGGTCAATCTTTTGTGCCTCCATTGTTGAGGGGCCTGATCTGAGCTGCGGCCGTAAGGTGGTTGGTGCCTGTCGTGGCGGTAATCCCAGAACCCGTTGGCGGACACCAGTGGTGAGGGAAACGTCAAACTGAAGGAGGTGTCTTATCGGGCCTTTTTGACCAGTGGGACTCCAGAGGCAGATGGCAGGTACTGGCAGGCCAAGTGGTCTGCAGCTCTGACGGTCGCTGAGGCAAAAAGTCGGACATGGGAGGAGTTTGGAGAGGCCACTTCCGAACGGCTTCAAAGAGTTTCTGGACCACCATTCGCCGTCTCAGAAGCGGGAAGCAGTGCTCAGTCAACATTGTATATGGTGGGGTTGGTGTCCTGCTGACCTTGACTTGAGATGTTGTGGACCGGTGGAAGGAAGACCTCCCCCCCGACACGTCTTCCAAAGAAGAAGCAGTGCCTGGGGACTTGGTGGCAAGGCCCTGGGGGTGGATGGAATTTACCCGGAGTTCCCTAAGGCCCTGGACGCTGTGGGCGTGTCTTGTTTGACACAACTATGCAGTATTGCGTGGACATCAAGGGCGGTGCC
The DNA here is from genome assembly GCA_024372805.1 of Oostethus manadensis. Lineage (NCBI taxonomy): Eukaryota > Metazoa > Chordata > Actinopteri > Syngnathiformes > Syngnathidae > Oostethus > Oostethus manadensis. The sequence continues at coordinate 4,178,533 of QODF01000261.1, forward strand.
CATGGATTGGCAGACCGGGGTGGTGGTCCCGCTTTATAGGAATGGGGACCAGAGAGTGTGTTCCAACTATTGTGGGTTCACACTCCTCAGCCTTCCCAGTAAGGTCTATTTAGATGTTCTGGAGAGGAGGATCAGCCAGATAGTCGAAACTTGGATTCAGGAGGAGCAGTGTGGTTTTCATCCTGGTCGTTGACCTGTGGACCAACTCTATACTCTCGGCAGGAGGGTCCTTGAGGGAACATGGGAGTTTGCCCAACCAGTCTACATGTGGATGGACTCTGCTGGTAACTAGCAGATCTTAGCCTAAATTTTAAATAGCAGTTCAAAGCAATCTAAAATCACTGGTTAGTGACACTTTATGCCAAGGTACCACTGTACAAATGACAAAAACAATGACAAAACAATACCTGGAGTGCGCCAGTAACTTCTCTTCGGTCTTGTTGAGAGAACCAACTGTCAGGGCTTTGAAGCCAATCTTGCCATTTAAAATACCCTTTTCTTTGCTCATTATTTGCTCAAGCTTCGGGACTATGCCACTTGGCGGAGTGTTTTTCTAATTTGTATATTTATCCCCAAAAGCTAAAATACACTTTCACAGAGCACCATTGTCTCACACCCATTCAAACACAGGAAAAACGCTGCGCAGAGAAACAGCACTTCAAAACATACTCCTTGCATTCACCTGGAGCTCAAGTGAACCAAACTGCACCAGAGTTAACCTGCAAGCGGACCAAGACCTATCACTAAAGCGGTATTGGCCAGTTTGTTTGGTGAACACCAGGGTTTGCATTATGGTGTTACGGTGTTGTGTGCACAATAGATAGCAACAACTGCTTTCAACACGACAAATGCTTTAAAAAAGCTAAGTGAAAGACGCTAAACTTCCACATGAGTAGGGATAATAATTCAGAAGTGCTTGCGTAGGTTCTCTCCTTGTTGCGGGATGAGATGTCAAGATCAGATGGCAGCCATCATCCCTGAAGGAGGTCAGCTTGAAGGCAGGCTAAGACTTCAAAGTAAACAAACTCAAATGTTGTTCGTGGGGAAAATGACCATTGCTACTTTGCTTTACAGCGTCAGGGCACCTCCCAACATGCTGACAAGCCTGCACACCAAAGGAGAAGATGAGTGTGTATGTGTGCGTGTATTATGAAATGAGCGCCGCATTCCAGCAAGGACACACACACACACACACACACACGGACACACACACACACACACACACAAAGTTTTCAAGGGGCTTAAATGACAGCACTGTAGTCGCCCCCACAACTTACCATTTCTTGGTACATTCCACCATCAGCTCCTGATAGGATGCCACAAACTGGAACTTGGAGGCGTGCTTCCCCACACGTTGCAGTCTCTTCCAAACTGAAGCCATGTTTCCGGGGAGCAGATATTCCCTCCTGGGCCTCCTTCTTTGGGCTTTCTACCCCTCTTTTTCCACAAGACTTTACGCCAATGTTTATTCCAGCAACTCTACGGTGGCCAGACACATAGTCAACGTCTTACCAGAAGCACACGAGATAAGAGAGATAAGAGAAATGCCAATTGCGAGCTCTCAAAATCTCTGCAGCACAAGTCTGGGGTGACGTGCATTGTCTTGCAAAAAAAAAAAAACATTCCATGTGCTGGGTGTAGATGCTAGGCTGACATCCTGCAAAAGGAGAGAAAAGACGAAAGAGTGAATCCATCACCTGGCTGAACAAAGCAAAGTTGGAAGCTGTTTCAAAGCAGGGATGGGCCTGAAAATGTAACAGCCAAACATTCCAAACATAAATGAGCCAAAATCAAAAGCACACAAACCCCATAAAACAAATGCAGGAGGAAAATGCTGCAATTACTCAAAAACCTATTTTCTATATGAAGTACTTCTTAAGTCTTAAAATTCAAATGGTTGGGGGCTGCCTGTACCTTTGACAATAAATACTACGAATGCTTCACCATCCCCTCAGACTAGAGCTGCCCTATGTAGTTGTGAGCATATACTGTACTGATGAAGCCTGCTCAGATGTGGGCGCTACAATACCATGACAGTACACCGACCTGGATGAATGAGAATATTCACAGATATAACAAGGAATATGCCTCAGGTCTGCCTCCCGTGGATACCTTGTGCTTTGTTCTGTGAATGTTCAACAATTGTTTTGGGGGACTGTGTGTGTGTGTGTGTGTGTGTGTGTGTGTATGTGCGTGTGTGTGCGCGTGCTTGGCATCTGCAGCATTTCCCCGTTGCACATGGGTCAGTTTGTCTATGACTGTCTGTTTGCCCATGTCGGCCACCATATATACAGTCAGGTCAACACTGTCAAATATTTATGCAGAGAGTTGTAATTAAATCCTTAGGACATCCACGCGTGTCTGTCAATGGATTGGCTAACTTGGCGCGAGAGATAACGTAGTTAGTTTAAAAACTAACAAGTTACAAAACCACTCACGTCGTGTGCCGAATCCACAAAGGCAAACAGCAGCGCAGTAAGTGAAAGCCAAGCAGACCTGTTTCCACATGGAATATTTAGAGCAATGATGCTCAATCCAGGGAGTAGTCTGCGCCTGGCTGAGTCTTGCTAGGCTAACGGCTCTCTGTGGCAAAATGCGTCAACGGTGCTCGGGTGACACTCACCTTATTGTGACGCCCGACGCGGTGCCTCTCAACTGGACACAGGGACGAGATATGACGAACCGCCTGGGAGTAAATAGGAACCGAGCGAGAGAACCGCTTGCTAGCTAGCTAGCTAGCTAGCTAATGGTCGCCTCCGTTAGGGTTGCTAGCATGCTAGCTAGTAGCCATCATAACATAGCGCCAATGCTTTGGCGGGCGTGATGACACATTTATTCCCACTGGTCAGGGGCGGCTCCAGCACTCAGAAGTGACTCAAGAGTGTTATTTCTTGGCAGATGTCCCCGCGGTGTTCAAATAAAAGGGAGCAGCCACACACAAACCGGCTGCAATTCTCACGGCAAAGGAGTTGGAAGCATATGAAGTACTTTGACCGAAAGTGCCGACATTTACACCGATTTCGTTTTCAAAATAAAACCGGAAAAGGTGATACATGCCTACCTGGCGTGGTGTAGACAAATTCTTAACACAATTTTAAATACCCACTATAAATACGCGGACATGTTGTTCAAAGCTGAACGAGTCGATGTGGGACAACTGACTGAATATTTGCAGGGGAGTTTATATACTTTTGTTTTGTAGGCTACTTGACACATTTCCGGTAAGACTCGTGTTTCACCATGCTTTGGCTTGATTCAGCTTTTTGGTGTTCCATCACCTGGATGACTTTAAAGTGATGAAAAGCCTCCAGGAATCTACCATTGGTTGGGATTTTTTTGTCACACTTACACCTTGTCGACACTCCATGACTGTTCCTGTTGAAAGGAGCGGAAAGGATGACTGAACCTCTTTATTGGAGCAACCACTACCTGTATTCATTGTATCACTCATGATTGTTAAATATAGACGACTTTCCTCAAAGGAAAAGGGGTTTATGTTTAGATATCCATCCATAAATTGGTCAGTTAGAAACTTGAATTCAATATGCTGACTTGGGATGAACACCATCCAAGAAAGCCTCCCAGTAGTATTGTACATTTGTACATTGCATCAAAGCTTAATTTCCGGCCCCCAGTCCATTAACAAGTGATTATATTGCCATCACATGCAGGGAGGATATACTGTAAAACACCCAGCAGCGGCAGCAGCATCCATCAGGAATCAATACCCGCTCTTGTAGCATGCCGACACACACACACACACTCCACACACACTTCCCTGCTGCAAGTGGAGGAAGGAAGCTGACACAATCTAAACACACAACCGTTGTATAGCTTACTGATTTTGGTCATCATTGTAGTCCTGCATGGTGGCTTGTCATTGGACTCAATTGGCAACACCTTTGTTGTTGTCTTCTACCATGTTTATCAGCCACTTCGCAAAACGTTTGTCAGCTTGCTCATCCAACACCAGCTGTGGCTGTGGGTGCTTTGATTTGATGTGGTAGGCTTATGCCGAGCTGCTTCGCTGGTGAGCAAACTGCATCTTACAAAGAAGGCATTACACTCTACCTTTATTAATGGTGAGGGGGGGGGGTTGTAATGTAAATTTCCCATTCATTGGACTAACAACATGTTCCTCCATTTTCACATGTTTTTCTCCGCTACTCACAGCTCCTCATCTTGCCCTCACTACAATCTGCTGACAAGCCCAAACACATTGACAACCAATCAATGTCCACTTCAGGGTGTGACTTACCCTTGTTTTTTACCCTACTTTACCCTTTCACTACTCAAGGACAAGAAGCCCAACACAGAAAATCAGACAGGCAACAGTACAACAGTAAAGTTAGACATAAATATAAGATAAACACAATTTCAAAAAAAAATGCACAGAATATGACTATAATTAATTCATCACAATTCATCTTTTTGACAACCCTAAATAAAATAGTTATCATTTGTTGTACACGTGAAATAATAATGTGTCCCATTCCAAATAGCACATTCGCAGAGGAAAAGTCAGGCCTGTGTAGGCCAGGATGTGCTTCGCCGCAGCAGTTGGCCAATTAATGGCAGTGTTGGCTTCCCCTTCTCCTTCTGCAACCAAATTACCTCTAATGCTTTCACTAATCGATGACAAGCTTTTTTGCCCACCAATAAGAAGGTGCTTTACTTTCACTTGCAAATGGGTGTATTTCCTTTTGTCGTGCAGTAAACGTGGCGACACAATGACCCCACCCCGCCTCAGGACAATGAATGCTTTGATGGCACATGCGGCAAAAACAACGGAAGTCAAGTGTTGCATCGCAGACGTTTGTCTTATTTGTGTATCATTGTATTGTCATCAGGCAGCGGCCTACGCCATCTCCCTCTGCAGACAGCCAGCAGTACCACCTTGTAGCTACCAGCTGGACAAAGCTTGTGTTGTTGGAGGACTCGCTAAGAGCTGTTAACAACGTCCTCCAGATAATAGAAAAAGTGTGTGTAGACACCTGAGCCCGGCACAGACGCCCTCCGGCTCGATCAAAAACAGACCTAATCAGAAATAAAAGGTGCCTTTTTTAAAAAGGGACACGCTTCCTTCCTCGCCTCCATGATGCTTGAGTGCACCCTAATTGTTTTTATATACAGCACAATCTGCTGACTCAGGTTTTTAGTCTCTGACGGTAAGTGTGCTGCTTACAGGAAGCCTGGATGTTTCCGCAAGGATGACTAGATGGACACACGGGTGGATGACGGGTGTGGCGCCTTCCTCTTTGGAGTGCTGCCACACGGCACGGTTTTAGAATGCATTGCTATACATATATTCTCCCTGTGCGTGTGTGGGTTTTCTCCGTACTCCAGTTTCCTCCCACATTCCAAAATCATGCATGTTAGGTTCATTGGTGACTCTAAACTGTCCATGGGAATGAATGTGAGTGGGAATGTTTGTTTGTCTATATGTGCCCTGTGATTGACTGGCGACCAGTCCAGGGTGTACCCCGCCTCGTGCCCAAAGCCAACTAGGATAGGCTCCGGCATATCCGCGACCCTAATGAGGAAAAGCGGCATAGAAAATGAATGAATGAATGCTATACAACAGTCCCGTTGACATTTTAGACCTCAAACCAGGGGTGTCCACACTTTTTTCCTCCGAGTGCCGCATACTTAAAAATCAAAGGTCGTGGAGGCCACGCTTATGTTTTTTTCAACCAACCCATGTAGATATGCCAAGGCGTGCATCTCAGCGTTGTGTTACAACACTTTTTTTTTACACTTTTTCTTTTTACAATTATTTAAACATTTTTTGGTCATAATATTATGAGTTTATTCTCATAACATGTAGACTTTGTTTTGTATTATAACATTACATTATAACTTTTTCCGAACTAGATTTTCTGAAAATTGCACCTTTATTCTTTGTTGGGATTTTTTTTGTTTCTCATATATCCACTTTTTTACTTTAATATTTCAAATTCCATTTATCCATTTTCTATGCCCCATATCGTCATTAGGGTCGCGGGTATGCTGTAGTTTATCCCAGCTGTCTTCACCCTGGACTGGTCGCCAGTCAATTGCAGGGCAGACAAACATTCATACCTATGGACAATTTAGAGTCGCCTATTAACCTAACATGCATGTTTTTGGAATGTGGGAGGAAACCGCAGTACCCGGAGAAAACCCACACACGCACGGGGAGAACATGCAAACTCCACACAGAGATGCCCAATGGAGATTTGAACCCTGATCTCCTGACCACTCAGCCACCGTTATTTCAACTTTACTTTCTTTTTTTTAATATTATGACTTTAATCTCCTAATATTCTTGATTGTTGTAAAACTCCTGATGTTTTTTCCATTTTTGTTGTTTTTTATGTTTCTTGTTTAATCATATTTTTAGAATGTCCTGAGGGCAAATATAAAAACAGCATCAGGCTGTAAATGGCCCCCAGGCCGCAGTTTGGACACCCCTGCCATAAACTGTGATTAGTTTTGTTTATTTTGAACATTTTTGGGTGTTTTGAGTAAGTATTTATTATTATTTAAATATCACCTGTGCAGTTTCAAATGTCACCAGATTAATCAACGTGATATTTTTCTTTACAAAACACTGGATTTTGTTGATGCCTACAAACAACATTATTTGTTGTCCCAAGTGCTCTCTTTTGTAATGTGCTCTCTTTTGTAAGGTGGAAGTGTTTCCCCAGTCATTCGGAGATGGCACTAAAGCTACTAAGCGAGCAATACAGAGTGTGCAAGGCTTTGGGCTTTAGGATAGGCTTTGTTTGACTTCAAATTCCAATGTTTGTTTATACTGTATTTCAATAAAAATTGGTACATCGCTTATGAACTTCCCTGGGCCCAATGCCGACCCCTGTGGGACACCAAATTGTGAAGCAGAGAATGATCCCCTCTCTTGGGTTTTTATTATCGTACATCTTTTATGAGGAAAATACTATACAAAGTAAACTTGGATATACAATAGTTTAGAGTAGTCAAGTGCACAGCTGGAATAGCAATATAAATAGTGTTGAAAATAATAGCAGTTCAATGTGACTAACCAGATTAATCACTGGTATTAGTATATTTTTATTGCTACGTGGCAAACAAGTTACCAGTAGGTGCAGTAGATTCTCAGAATACAAACTGTTTAGCATTCAATCTGTGGTCAGTGATCAATTTTGTGTGTGAAGTGTCAATCAGGTGGACCCTATTGAAGAATAAAATCAGCATTTGTTGAACATTCATTTCTCTTTTATTCTGAAGCAAAACCAAAAACTGTTAATGAATTGTGGAATGTTGTCAAAGAATCTTGGAGTGGGAAAACTGCTGAAAGGCGCCACAAGTTGGGTGACTCCATGGCACACAGAAGTGAAGAAGTTATAAAAACTGTGGTCGTACAACTAAATATTAGTTTGGTGATTCACAAGATGGCCAAATCCTAGAAACAAAAAAGTGCGTACAAAATAGTTTTGTGTTTGTAGAGCAGCAGACACAGCTATTTTTCGCAGCTATTTTTTAAAAAAATATGCTAATAACAGTGATTGATCTGGTTAGTCACATTGCACTGCTATTGTTTAGAACACTAGATTTACTATCAACTGAAAATGAGTGAACACAGCCAGCATCGTGACAAAGAAAGCTGCGGTTCATTGATGAAAAGATTGATTTCAACATAAAACTTAGGATATCCGATAACTGGCAAAAAAAAGAGATATTACTGCATATCGGTATTCTTTTTTTCTATGATATTGGCACTTTTGTGATGATGTTTCACTCCACAGTCTAAGAATCACTTGAAGTCATATGCAGATAGCAAAGATGGCAAAATAACCAGCGACGGGAACAGTGCTGCTAAACCCAGTTTATAATTTCAGAGATTGTTTTAGTCCAAAGTTTCATATTTTCCACTGGTTTTCTGCGGATGTTTGTGCCACGTATAAATGTGCAACTTTCCAAATCGCAGTGCTGACAGCATTATTTCATTGCATTCATTCATTCATTTTCTATGCCGCTTATTCTCATCAGGGTTGCGGGTATGCTGGAGCCTATCCCAGCTAACTTTGGTTGGGAGGCGGGGTTCACCCTGAGTGGTCGCCAGTCAATCGCATGGCAGACATACAAGCATTCACACTCACATTCATACCGATGGACAATTTAGAGTCGCCAATTAACCTAACATGCATGTTTTTGGAATGTGGGAAGAAACCTGAGTACCGCTGGGAAAACCCACACACGCACGGGGAGAACATGCAAACTCCACACAGAGATCATTGCATTCAAATTTGTACATTTATTAGATAAAGGTAAAAGAAGCATAATATCTTCATTACACGACATTAGTTTGAGGAAAGAGCTGCTGCCAATATCAGGACCAGTTGACATCGGTATCAAGTAAGAAAGCCAATATCGAGCATCTGTAGAAAGAACCCAATAAACGCTGTCATCCACTTTTTAAATGTTCCTTTCGCTGTTTTCCAGAAGTCAGTGTTAAATAGCCACACTAAGCACACTGAGTTACTTTGACTGGCAAACATCCGGCAAGCTTGCACATGTTGAAGGCCGACATGCACGCCGGGTATTTGTCGAACTGTTACGCAACTAAGCACTTGAAAAAAATGAAAGGTCAGGTGACAGATTTACTCACACTGACATCACTTTGATTGGACTGAAGGCTGCAGAGGAACTAATCTTATGACACATGTGAGGAATCAAAGCCTCTGTGTGTGTTTGCCGATGGAGTCATAATCTAATTTGATGCTAACAACAAACACTCATCATTCACAATGGAGAGAGAATGAATCGCTATATAGTTTATGTATCGTTTGTAGCTTTATAGGACACCAACTGTGTACTGTTCTTGGCCTCCCACACAAAATGACACGTTACAAGAACACACAAACGACTTGGTATTCTGCTGCCCTCTGCTGGCCAGAGACGATCACTGCATTAACCAAACACAAAGTACTGCACTGCACATTTCTTTCCATGGGGAAATATTAAGGTGCACTTTCATTTCAGGCCTTATAAAGAACCTAAGATAAGTAGTTAAAAATCCTCTATACCATGGGAGCTGTTTTTAAGGACCTACTGAAAAAAATCCTGGCCAAAGATCCTTGTTTATGATGGGAGTACCTAGTTGCTTTAGAACTAAATCAAACCCTAGTCAAAGAGCATCTGTATGACGAGAGCACTCTGGTGTTTTCAAGGACGTACTGCAGAAAAAAAGAGTGAAAGATTTTCAAAATGACTGAAGGGTAAACCTATTGGTCAAAGATCCTCCATGTGACATAACGCTCAGCTGTTTTTAAGGACCTAGGGCAAAAATGCTAGAAAAAGATCCTCTATATAGCAGGAGCACTTTGCTGTTTTTAGGACATACTGCAAACAACAAAAACAAACAAACCAAAAATAACTAGAGTGAGATCCTCTATATTGGGGTTCCCTAACCACCGGGCCACGGCCAGCTTTAAGATGTAATGATCAACAACAACAAAAAACGTAAATATAGTAATAATTTATATTGATTTATTCATTCATAGCATAGCATAGCATGTATATATTGTTTGTCGCCAGCATGACACTTTATTTGACTGTTCTTGACTGCACCATTGTACTTTCTCCCACGCTGCACGGATAGACCACTAGACTGTACTTTCCCCTTTTTCTTTCACCTCATATTTGGTCCCAAATGCTGATACTTGGGAATGAATAAACGTAAGATTTGATGAGTGCTATTGTGCATATTTGGTGTACAAGATGAAGTAGATGTTAGCACACTGGCTTGAAAAACGCTAGTAAAAGATCCTCTACATAATGACAGTACTCTGCTTTTTAAACAAAAAAAGTCTAGTCTAAGATCTTCGAAATGGTTGAAGCACTTGGCTGTTTTTTAAGGGCTCACTGCAAAACCACTAGTCAAAGATCCTCTATATGACAGAAGCGCTGTACTGTTTTTTAAGAACCCAGGGCATATTGTTCAAGGACCTGCTGGCACAAACTAAAGACAAAAATAGCCATGCAGATTCTCTGTATTGCAGGAGTGCTGCTGTTTTTATCTTCTTTATGAAGAAAGCATTTCTTTTTTTAAGACCTACTGCAAAAAAGATCTTCTATATGACAGGACCACTTTGTTAACACACTACAAATGACAAGTCAAATATCCTCAAATGACAGGTCTGCTCTGTTTTTAAGGACCTACTGCCAAAAACGCTAGCCAAAGAACCTTTTTCTGTAACTACAGCAAAAACATGAGTCAAAGATCATTACAAAAACAGCAGTTGCTCCAAAGCTTTGACTTTGAGCTGGCAGGTTGGTCTGAAGTACTTTCTGGATCAGAAGGTCAATATTCATGTTTGAGGGTTAAAGAGAGAAGCCAGGCCAGAAGCTTTAAATCTTTATTCACGTTGCAATACAAACACACAAGTATAGTTTACAAAGAAACAGCAACAACATGAAAATAACATACGTTTACTGACATCATCAAGTTGGAAATGTTTGTACAATAAACATCTTCAACAATCAGGCACGTATTTGGTCATGTTTTACCCTGAGTGCACGTTTCTTAAACAACTTGTGACTCGTTAATACCAGTGTTTCGTTTGCATCAGCAGAGAAAAAGTGGAGGACAACTAAGTGAGCGTCTTTAAAAATAGCTTCAAAGTCTAAGTCACGCAATCATGGACGCCGAAGCACAGGTGAGCTCTCGACGCTTCAAGTATCTGCAGCGTATCAGGCGCTACTGAGTTGTTGGTCCGTCGTGAGTCGATCTGACTCGTTCAACGGATCATTGGTCTTTTTGTGTGATTGTCCAGCCTGGCTGCGAACAAAAAGGACCCAGAAGATAAATACCATCAGCGTCTGTGCACAAGGAGAACACTTTCAACCAAAGTAGCGTGTTGTTTTTTTTAAAAATAACAACAATAAAAAAACAACAATAGTCGCATTTCAACCAGCCTGACCAGCAGTGGGTGTCCTAGCAGAGAGGAGGCCAACATTCATGCATCATCATCATCATCAAGCAGGTCCTGACACTTTAACAACATGAAATACTGAAGACAGGCAAACGTGGGCTCAGCAGCAATAACGGAAAAAAAACATGTTGCAAGGTACATTTGATCAAACATAAAAGTGAGATCATTTGTGCTATAAGGCCTAATAGAAGTACTGTATTATTTTTATTTTCAAATCCTGAAATGAAGCTAGAAAAGAAAACTTCCTTAACTTCCTTGTCTTTGATGTGAAATATTATTAAAAAGGCAGGTATTGTTGCATTCTTTGGAATAAAACAAACGTCAGACAAAATGGATACACTGTACATTTGAGCACAAAATCATTCATTACCTGGAAATATTATGCATTACATTTTTATTTTAACAAGACTTTAAGAAGTTGTGCTTCAAAAAGAAACCATGCATATAAACTCTGGTACGCGGGCTCTTTCTAGCTGTACTCAGGAACACCAGTGGATTTTTTTAATGTAAAAATGAATTATATTAGAGGTATTCATATGAAATAATTGTAATTCAATCAGTCAAATCAAATGTCTTTGAACACAGCAAGCCAATCATCAGCCACATATTCCAAGCTAAAGCAGGTAAATACTTTTGTAAAAAAAAAAAAGTAGTCATAATTCTAGATAATTGTAATTAAAAATACCTTTAGAACACTGGATGTGCAAGGACTGTAAAAGACTATGCATCATTTTGGAGGTACAACATATTGTCTAAATTTAAAAAAATGAAAATTGTGTTTTTTTATTTTAGTTCTTCCAAACATCAACTGTTCATTGGCAAAAACAGATACCTCAATTTTTAAACGTCGGGTGTGATACATTCTTCAATACAAATTAAAGAAAGAAACAGGCTTTAAAAAACAGAACAAATAATTCTGAGTTTTGTGCATCCTTTCCTGACCTTTGGGAATCAAAAATCTTCCTCCATAATGTTCCTTACCAGTAACATGTATCCATTTTAGCCTCATGGAAGCACACACAAGCTCACAAACAGCACTTGAGGTGAACGTCCCACAGCATTTTTTTGCGTTTTGAACAAAAGCAAGATGATGAAGACAAGTGAAGTGTTTGCGGCAGCAGCGAAGGCCGAATGCTGGTCTCGAGGAAGAATCTCGAGGAAATACTGGAAGGAGTGTGGTGGGAATAGCAGCACGACAGTTGCCTACAGCCATGAGAAGGAGTTTCCCAATGAGTGTTGACCCCCTACATTTCACCCACCGCCGCCATCAGTGACTGAAATAATAACAGTCCTTCCGATTCCCCGGATCACCTGGGAGAGAGAAATTCGGACCACAGTACTTCCAGCACGTCTAATAGAGTTTCTACTCCAAAATAACTTATTTATGATTTATGAGCGGTTCCGAACGTCCTAATGTGTTCTGGGAAATAGGGTAGGTGGGCTAACATCACAGCAGTAATAACGTGGACTTACACACACACACATATATATATATACAATACAGCATTTGGGCGCCCCCTTGTGGAGTTGACACAGTGTTAAAGCATTACATATAAATAGTTGAGATATAAATATGTGCACAAAGAGAAAGACACTAACGCTTTGGTTGAAACTTTTTGTACAGCAAAGCAGAAATTAAAAATACTAACAGCTTCAAGCTGCCATTTTCAACAGTCCTGACCCTGCCCCAATTAATAGTTTGACCTTTTGGAAACGTTCCGCTTTCAGCCTGGCGACGCTCACTGGCAGCTGAGGTCCGGCTGGCTGAGCCAGGACCAGATTCGCATCATCTCCTGCGGCGTCCTCGAGTGGACGAGCATGAGGCTTTTGTAGGCGCAGGGGTTGTTCCTGTACTTCTCCTCAATGTCAAAGGTCCTGAAGCCCTTGTGTTTCTCAGGGGCCAGCCCCACCTTACGAAGACACATGCCTGTGTAGACGTCGTCTATTGGGTAGAGCGCCACTCGATGGGAAGTCTCGTACAGACGAGCGCCCACGCTTCTGGAGTAGAGGTAGCCTCCGCCCCCCGCGTAAGGAGGGTAGGAACCTGTGTACATGCTCTCCGGGATAAAGTACTTCAACTTCTTGTCCCGGTGTGGCCCCGCATTGGTGATGACGTCGCCCACAAAAAGGTCGGCGGCTTTGGGCTCCGACAAGTGGTCAAGGAAGCTCAACATACTGTAGGTGTTGACAAAGACGTCGTCGTCGCCTTTAAAGATGAAGCTCGCTTCAGGACAGCGCATCTGAATCCAGTCCAGGAACAGAACCTCCTTGATGGTCAAGTTGAAGAAGGAGTCCCGATAATCCCACTGGAGGATGTCCTGGTAGCGGGTGCTCTCGTACATCAACATCTCTGACACATCTGGATGGTCGTCTCCTGCTGTGGCTTGGCCCAGGAGAAAGACGGTGACCACGCTGCGATTGCCCACAACGCCTGCCCTCCCCCACGACTGGCGGATGGCCTGGCGGCGGTCGAAGTGCAGCGCCAGCGATTTAACGGCAAGAAGCAGGAAGGGGGGCTTTTTGCAGATGTCAGGCTGGTCTATCAGGATGGGATATGACCGGCAGCGCATGTAGAGCAGGAAGTCCTTGAAGCGCTCAGGCAAAGAGTTGTAGTCTTCAACCTGAGTGCTAACTCTGAAATTTGGCCGACAGGGGTCAAAGTCCACCTGGGTGCCGTTGAGCCAGTCTGGTAAGCCCCCCTGGCTGTAATTGGACAGGATGGGGTTGTTCCAAAAGTCTAATATCTGCTGCTGGCGGTTCCAGTAAGCCGCATTGGGCACCATTTTGTTCCAGAAGGACTTTAAGGAGATGATGACCTTCAAGCGGTCGTTCTTGTCCCGGCTGGCGTGACGGGAGATCAGGATGAAGATGAAGAGGTTCACCATCATCACCATCAGTACAACCTTCAGCCTCATCCGCAGCACCGCCATGACCTGAACCACACAAACACACACATACATTATTTGTTTTCCAGGGCCAACTTTGGTTTGACTATCTCAGGGTCACTAAAACTCTCCATGGCTTCTTCTCTCTAACTAATGGCAGACGAGCCAACTGATTATTTTCAGTGTTTGCACAGAGTCAATAAATAACCAGAGGGTGTCATTCAGCGGAAGAATGTCATACCGCGTCCGTTTGTGTAATCCCAGTCTTTAAACTGCAAACTCCGCACTCTGTATGGAACACAATATTGTTTTATTGTTTTATTGAGTGCAACTTCAATATTTCTTCTCTACCCTGGTAGAAAAGTGTGACATGATGTTTTCATCATTTGTTAGTTCATCTGGTTTGTGCTAACCATGAAGCCAGTGTAGTGGTTCTACTTACAGCTGTTACAGTCCACTTGCATCAGTGCCTAGTGGGGTACTGACTTTCCAGATTTGACAGTTGAGTATTTTTTAATCCAATGCAGATAAGATAAGAATTTTTTTTTAATTTATTATGAAGTCTTCCTTGGCAAAGAAATTTTGCTCAGCATTTAAAGGCAGCTTGGCTCCCATTCAACTGTTATGATGCTGGACAAGACTTTTAAGAATTTAAAATAAGAACAAGAATTTTAAAAAAGGAGCTGCATCACAGCAGTGTTGACTAAGTGTATTATTAGTATTACATTAATCCTTAATTATAATGATGAATTGTACCATGATAAGTACATTTCCACAAAGTAGGATTTCTTATTTATAAATGGAAATATTTTTGTAGTTTGATCATAAAAAGCCTGTTTATGACCTTGTGAATACATTTTAACATATTTAGAGACCTGTAGACATGAACTAACACCCCTATAATCACCATTACACTACTAATGCAAAATATAATGGACATAAGTGTACATAAGCAATTTAAGGCAGTAATAAGACTTGTGGTTTTGTGTGTTCAGTTCCATCTTTTTTCATCGTTTTTAATTATGAATTTGTATTAGGGCTTATTGTGTCTGTTGTGAGATAATTCAAACTAGGACTACAGCTACCGAATAATTTAGTAATCTATATTTGATTGATCGAGTCATCGGAAAAAACAAAATTTTGCTTGGTTAAAAACCCATAACAAATACACAAGAGAAAACATTTCATTCATATAAGTTTAATTTTTTTAGATAAACAAATTCTTTATTAAATTCATATTGTGCACAGGAACATAGTGTGCTTTTGCAAATGAATTCATCCATCCCAGACTGTAACTCTTTACTGGAAAAGAAGAACATAAATTACTTAACTAAGACATTACTCAGACTAAACTACATATTACATTATGTTGATG
Source organism: Oostethus manadensis (assembly GCA_024372805.1). Classification (NCBI taxonomy): domain Eukaryota; kingdom Metazoa; phylum Chordata; class Actinopteri; order Syngnathiformes; family Syngnathidae; genus Oostethus; species Oostethus manadensis. The sequence goes on from QODF01000261.1 coordinate 4,193,748, forward strand.
GCTGTGCATTCATAAATCCTAAATTTAGACAGAATAACTATAAATAAGACAAATATTCTTGTTCCATTATACATATTGTGTCATATATTGAACTTCTGATCCGTTGATCACGTTGCTGTCTTGCTTTGCAGTGTTACTAGTGTAAAATATTTCCACACAGCTGAGATGTTGTCATGAAAGGTTGGTTACACACATTGCTGCTCAATGCACGCCTGCTAGCTGGCTGCAAACTGTGGCATGAATTTCTTTCAGTTCAGAAAACCCATTCGACATTTACACCACAGACTGCAAACTGTAGACCGCAGCATTGAAGCACAAACATGGCTGATGAAATCTCCAGAAGTTGGATCGGTAATTTCCGAAACATGGCTTCCGCCGGTATCAGGTTGGATCAGATCGGCCCCATCCCTATTAATAATGAATTAATGTTATTTTACGATATGTCGAAGGCAAAAAAACTAACAGAGGCGTTTGAATGTGAGACCAAGTTTGGTGATTTGACAGATGACAAACTTGACAAAATTTTCAAACTTGGACGGAAATGTCTACTCTGTTAGGATGCGGAACATTTTACCCATTGAGGTAGGCACCTTTGGGTTTTTAAGAACATCCATGAACAAGTGGACATAGCCTAATGTTTATTTTACAGCTGTTTAAGAAAACCTCCTCATCGCCAAAAAACCAGAAAAATCATTCTAAGTTGAAGACAAAGCATGCACTGGTTGCTCTGTGAGGCTGCATTAGCATTTTTCAAATTTGTACTTGTTGATAATTAACACAATGTAAGGAAAGTGAGGAAACTCCACCTGATAGATAAAAGTCAATACGAGCCGCAGCACTTCCTATTCACCCGACTCCTAGCAACGCATCTGCACTGCTGCTCCGACATAAATCCTTGCTCACCTTACCCTAATGTTTCCTCCCTGAAGTATCAGAACCAGCAAGAGATATGGTCTTTTCTGCACCAACCGCCTCCCTCTCTCAGGGTTAATTACCTCCATGTTCTAGGCATTGCCCACCACACAAAAAAACAAGAAGACTCCTGGGGATGGAGCGGAACAAGGGGAGAGGAGGAGGAAGAGGAAGAGAAGAATGAGGAGGGAGACTCCAAAAAGAATGTCGAACAACATGTTGACAAGAGCAGAGCTTCCTGACGTCTAATTAACCTCCAGAAACACCAAGCTAAACACACAGCGCTCATGGTACACATGATGCACCAACTTCAATAATTTCATACATGTGACTTCATTGATTATGTCTTTAATATATCAAATTATCTGACTGGACGATTCAGAGATCCCTAAGCAAGAAAAATCCCAATTCTCAGGGTTTTGTTGAATAAAAAGCGGGCAAATGCTGCGCCGTCCGTTATGGCTCTGATGCTGCGATTCTGTAGAAACTCTGAGTTTAGGGGGTACAGATTATTTGTTGAGCTAGTTGCAGCAGAGGTATCTAAAGTGCGGCCCGGGGTCTATAAACTCCTAAACTTTGCATAGAAAAATGCCAACAAATGTTGTTCAGATTGAAGTTACAGATGTGCGCCATCTACTGCTGTAAAGTACAATATTAACTACAGTATATGAGGCATCAAAATGGCAGGAAATTGAGCAATTTTTCTACTTTGATGCTAAATGGCCTTCATTATAGGGAGATAAACAATACCATTATTCAATTTATATGCCAATATTGGGGCGATAATATCGGTGGGTCCAAATTATAGGACATCCTGATAAAAACTACAGCTGAAAAAAAAAAAGTTATATTTATAACAGTAATAATAACCCGCTTTGTTGCCTATAACACAAAGCTGACACACAGGCTGTTCTTCATTTCTTAGCATATATTTCAATATCCTTTGATTTTTAAGGTTTGGACACCTCCGAGCTACATTATCTGGTTTGCATTTGTGTTTATGACAAAATTAATATGAAACAACAACTTTAACCCACCTGTCGCTGCGGTGTGCAGTATGAGGCAACTTCTGTTAAGAACCACAAAACAGGGAAGCACACGCTGTAATGTTGCGACACAGGTCAAATAATTGCATAGAAGAAGTTACACTACTTTGACATTTGTGCGGCCATACGAGGAGAATTGTAAGGTAATATTACAATTGACATAAGACTAATTTATGCTTCTGCGTCAAGGTGCCAGCGTAAGCTACACTGACTTGCTCCTACGTCTTCCAATCCATCCCTCACAGCTTCACATGCACTTCTCAAAAATGTATACAGCATCTCTTCCAGTTTTGAGTAGGTGAGCTACACCAGCGTAACACGCTTGAACATTAGTTATCTTTGTTGTTAGCAAAAAGGCAAAGTTTAACTACTAATATTAACATTTAGCTACTAACGTTAACATTAAATGTACAGCCAATTGTAACAACAACATGAATGTAATAAACGGTTGGTCGCCATTGTAAGACAGCTTTTGTGTATGTGTACGCGTCGTGACTGACAGCCATGAATGTCGATTATTTTAGTTGCGCTGAATTAAATGTATGACAATATTTATGCTCCTCAATCGGTAGTTGTTAAAATTATGGACATTTTTTTGTACAATCTGTTCTTTTAAAACACGATTGCTAACATATGCTAGCCTGCTGTAATGTTCTTATATTTTTTGGTTTCAAAAAATGTCATCTGGAGCCGGCTGTACACCTGTTGTGTTGTGAAATCTTACCTGTGCTGCTGAGTGCTCGTTGTAATATTGCCTCTCAGCTCTCTTACCCCATACTTAGCCGTGCTCTGTGCATCAGAGCAGCCAACAGGGTCGAGGTGGGGGGGCAGCTGAGTGAGTTTCAACCTGGAACCAAAACGACCACAGAGAAAAAAAAAAGGAACTGTTAGTGGCGTCTGTAAAAAAAAAAAAAAAGACGAGTAGAACTGGAGGGTCCCAGGTGACCTTTATCATCATGCTCATGATGTGATTACTAGGTCTGCTTATTTGCATTAAATGCAAGCGATTCACACATACTGCTTTCCCACTGTTGCAATCTTTGATGCTTGTGTAGATTTAGTTCACCGGTGTTGTTTCCGATCAGGGAATCAGGAAATCAGGAAAAGCAATATCAGCGTGAGCCATGCAGCTAATTGTAAATGTCTGGATGAAACGCAATGAGTTTCATAGTGCACTTTTTACACTGCAGCATTTATTTTAAAGATCCCAAATCTTTTGTCAGAATTTGACAATATACCAGCCACTCAAGTAAAAATATACTTACAGCATTACTCTGAAACAGCGGAAAATGGGTACAGTGATCCCATAACCTTGTGTAACAGACAATCCTCCATTTATTCACCCAACAGTGCAGGGAACTGTCCTAAGTGTGTGCACTTTCACACAGCGACAGCGCATCTCTCAATCAGATAATTATATTATGTCAGAAACATTTGGTGTGACGTTATACTTACAATACTTGTCTGACAGCAACAACTGCATTCAATGCAACAGGTGAGACAAGTGAGTAAATTCAGTACTTCACACCCCCTTACATTCTCTGAAACTGCAACATTTCCATTCAGTGGTATAGATGTTCATACAGAACAAAGTCATTGGAAAAATCCATGATATAGCCAGGTGTAGGTCAGTGTGAACTCCCTTCTCATACCATCTCAGAAAATGGGAAATTCATGGGTCTACATTGTTACAATTGGCAAGTTGGTGCTGTTTAAACAAGACAGTAAAATCAAGGAAAAGGTGTCTGTTACAGGCAGTATAAAAGGGACTGTTCATACTGTATCTATACAGCTGTGGTTTACAATGGAATAATTATATAAATTGTAATTAAACACCACATGAACAAGAGTTTTTTAATATTAAAATGTGACTTAGAAGAAAAAGTACAGCCAAACAAAGAAAGGAAAATCTGTAAATTATTCAATAATCAACTGCTTTGTAATGACATCATTAGGAAGCTGATACGGCCTGGAATTCAGGTTTGTCAAATCCAAGCCGATTCTGCAAAACCAGAAAACCGTGCTTAATTGGCACAATAGTACACTTGATTCTAAAAAACAACTAGTACGTTTCTGACAACACACTGTGAGGTAAGCCCAAGAACAAGTAAACAATATGACTTCTGAAAAACAACTTTTTTCCTTGGGCCAAGAGAGAAGAGGTTTTGTATTTTCAATCATGTGGTCTGTATGTATAATTGGGTTGTGCGATCATTTTTGTATACTGGTATAAAGTCTTCCAATGATAAGAAAATGACATACCGGTATGAATGATGACATGTTAAACCCTGCGACTGTGCACCATGGAGGACTGTATTGACGCATTGGCGCCTCACGTGTACCAGAGAGTGGTCCAGCGGTGGAGGAGAAAAGCAGAGCAAACAACAAAAGCAACAACAACCCGCAAGCTCCAGCTAAGAGTCCAGTCCGCAAAACATGGCTGGAGATTCCAGGGACGTACCAGCCTCGACACACTAGCAAAAAGGTTGAGTGAACAGCATGCAAAAGGTTCGAGTGACAGAACGCAGCAAAGTGCCTGAGCCCAGAACAGTAATTATTGCACGTTAAACCTCAAAATTAAAGCACAAATATAACTTCGTAGACATGCACCTCTAGTAAAGTCTTGTATCTGTGGCTCGTTTGGGATGCCTATCGTACTGCAACTCCCATCACTCATTGACGACACAGAGCCAACAAGTCAAGTTGTAGTTTGCTCATAGGGCCCACGCAACAAGACCGACACCTCGACAAGATCCAGAAAAGTAGGTGTGGTCAAAGTGCGGCTCAGGGGCCATCAGCAGCCCATGTCATTGCATCACTGCAGAAACAAAAAAAAAATTTAAAAACAGCAATAATACAGCAAAAGGCACAACGAGAAAAGATTGAAATGTTGACACCAACAACCAATAATAACACAAAGCACTGTATTTACAGACAGCTTTAAATATCTAGCACGTTTTACTTTATTTTCTACAAAATAAACTGAAAATAAATAAATAAATACAAATATCATTATACATGCCAATGTTTATATAGCCCAACCCTACAGTACAATTTATAATCTTTTCAACCAAAAATAATTTTTTCTGATTAAAAGAACTAAAAAAATATTCCACAGGTGGAACTTCAATCAATCAAAGTTGAGAATCACTGCAATAGACTATGTTTACGGGCCTGTGCTGACTTCAACCACGTTAAAGCACTTTTCAAATCTCGAAATCGCAACATTCAAATATCCGTAAGATCTGTTTGACCTATTCTACCGCACTCGCACACAGACACACACACGGACAATACACAACTACCAATTAAATAGGCCTTATGAGGGATCAAAAGAGCCCAGGAGGAGGCTAAGGCCTGATAGAATATGGGCCTAAAAGCCCCATAAATAGCCTGCGGGCCACCTCCTTGAGCCAGAGTGTTACCACTAAATATCTTCGATCAACAACAGCATTCATGCAAGCATAAAGGTCGCACTGTGGATTACAGACATGAGGCCTTCACAGGTGGTGTCAAAGATTTACTTAATAGTATTTTGTAGGATTGTCCTGATACAACTTTACCAAAACCGATACTGCAGGCTTGAATATTGTCTGGTATCAATATCGATCTAACATGAACACAAATAATACAGTAGTGTTTGGGGGTCGTCTCACAAACTGTCTGCGGCCATTGGACCCAAAAAGAACAATTTTACTCTCATAAGTCCACAAAATGTTCCTCCATTTCGCTTTAGGCCAGTTGATATGTTTTTTGGCAAATTGTAACCTCTTCAGTACATGCCTTTCTTTTTTTTTAACAGAGGGAATTTGCGGGGGATTCTTGTAAATAGATTAGCTTCACACAAACGTCTTATAACTGTCACAGTACTTACAGATAACTCCAGATTGTCTTTAATCATCCTGGAGGTGATCATTGGCTGAGCCTTTGCCATTCTGGTTATTGTTCCATTTTGATAGTTGTCTTCCGTTTTCTGCCACATGTCTCTCCATTTGCTCTCCATTTTAAGGCAATGGAGATCATTTTTGATGAACAGCCAAACATTTTTTTGCACCTCTTATACCTCCATAAGTTTTCCCCTCTCCAATCAACTTTTTCAACAAAGTACACTGTCCCTTTGAAAAAAGGCCTTGAACGACCCATTTTCATCAGGCTTTCAAAGACAAATGTAAAGTGCTGGTTTCATGTTTAAATAGGGGCCACCTGATTCACACCTGTTTTGATCACTGACTGAATGCCACGCTGCTATTTTTTAACACCACTCAACTAATTGCACAGTCTTAAGAGCGTGCATATCATGACTGCTGGGTCTCGTTTGTTTTTTGAGAATCTACTGCACCTACTGGTAACTTGTGTGCCATGTAGCAATAAAAATATACCAATAACAGTGATTTATCAGGTTAGTCACATTGGACTGTTATTTTTTTATTATTTACAAATTTATGAAGGAGGAATTCCATTACTAATTCAGTTACTTATTTGGGCCAGCTAACTAGTAACTATAAAAATTACTTTTTAAATGTAATTTGAACAACACTGGATGTGACCTTAAGCAGTAAACTGGCATGCATACAGCTTGTTACTTTCACTGGCCAATGAACTTTGATGACCCGCACAGGTAGGCTGAAGTAAAAACTAACTATTGCACAAATACTAAGTAAATACTTACATTGGAATTTGGAAATGTGCACCAGGTACTATTTTTTTTTGCATGTGTATTTTTCACATGTGGTGTTATTGTTTGGTGTTATCTTTACTTTCCCAGTTATCTATACTTCACCAAGATTTTTGGCATTATTTACTGATTTTACTTCTTGTCTCTATTATATTTGATTTGACTGTACTCTAGATGAAGCTCAGGGGTGACTATGCAGTGAAAGAGAAATTGTTTTAATTTGCAGGATCATCCAATGGCAATGTAAATCCTCAGGCACTCAGCTCAAGCGAGTGTTGGTGACCAGCCAAAAAGTTACGTCTGCCGCCAAGTTAGATGGCGGACGTTTTAAATAGAATGGAATTTCTCATTATCAACAAATACTTGCCACTGAGATTCCGCTTGCTCAAAGGTCATCTCTATGTATGGTGAGACATGCTGGCTGTATTCTAAAATAAAAGTGAGGTGCACATGAGGAACACAGTGGCAGTGCATGTCCACTCTCTGGCAACCTGTCACAAGTTGAATGTCCGCACATGACGCATACAGTGAGATCTGACAGGCAAACACAACACATCCTAATGCAAGTTTGTGTTTCAGCATTATAAAGAGACTCCATGTTCTCCTGTATGTACATTAAAATCCATTGTTTTTGACAAGTATTTCAATTGGCCGCAAGGACAACAACATAACTTGAATATAATGTTCAAAACAGAAGCCTGACAATAAAAACATATATTTCAACCAAACTCGGTCTTATTGGTTCAAGCCAGTCACAATTAGGTGGCTAAATTTACTACTAAATGAACAATGAGGCTGATTTCACTGTAAAATATATAATATAATGATGAAAGGTGTGGAAAGGTGAGGTTGCCTCACGACTAAGAGTGTAACAGTACATGCACTGTATTTGTATCCGATTCGTTCGAACATGCCTATACTGATTTCTTACACTGTGCAAATTGTCACGTATCTATTTGGTAAACAAATACAATGAAGCCCAGCCTTTGGCCAACAGGAATCATGGATTGTGATAGTGCCAAGGAGAAGCCGGAGCTTGAAAACCTTTATTTTGTTCCTAAAGTCTCCTGTTTGGGAACACTTGGCCTTCCCTGGGAAATACATAGACATGGCTAAGAGAATAGCATTACTGATAGCAACACATAAAGCTGTAGTTGAAGTGCCACTTTCAAATTAAACCTTTTCAAAATAGGAATTTTGACATGCATACGGCTATATAATTTTCATGTTAACATAATGGCAAAATCTACTGTTAAATTCGGAAATTGACATGTGAATAAATGCTGTCATTGAAGGAAAGTTTGTGTGGGTAAATATCTCGTCAGCGGACCGCTCATTTGTTGCAGCAACTTCACCCGAACTAAAAAACATGTAAATTAATCTATGGAGAACATGGCTATTTCATATTTATATTTGAGAACATTGCAAGCCATCGCTATTATTCGTACCGACACAGTCAAAAATATCAAAAAGATTTATGTTTCTGGTGCTAAAGCTGTCTCTACAGTTGTATGTTTGTGTTTTTTATTAAATACTATGGCAATAAAATAATTGTTTTTGCTCCTGGAAAAAAGTAGCACACACAGTTGTCATGGAACAACTACTATGAGTGTTACATTTTAAATATCTTGATCGGAGCAGCATACCGAAAAATATTTGAGGTTGAATTTCAGAAATGGTTCATGTCCAAAACAAAAAACTCTCTTTGTCCATTTGTGTCTCACAAAAACTAGGAAGCATGACAGCTAAACTGGAATTGAGTCTACTCCCTTCAGTAAACAAAGAGGAATTGTGGAACAAGTCTGATGGGTTCCTCTGCAAACACACTAGTAGTGGAATATCCGGTCTGGTATCTGCTTATGAATTTGAGACTGCTAAATAAATCCAATCCTCCGGAGTGAGTAGAGGAAGGAGGTAGCCATGAGGGGAGGAAGCGAGACAATGCTGCAACCGGTGACTCAGACCTTAATAGAGTAGGAGGAAAAAAAAGGTTTGAAAGTTCACGGCGGAAGATAGTTGATGTGCGTCTGAAGCTAGTCTTGCCTATCTGTTGATCTATGAGAAGTGAACAGGAAGTCTTTCCAGGACGACTCGTTGTGCTTGCCAATTTGTTGGGAGGGACTCTCAAGTTCCACTGGTTTGTGTACTTGGGCTTTCATGTCAGTGCTGCGTGGCAGGGTCAAAAATATATGCTATACATTGCCAAAACATGTTAAACTCTCAGCTGAGTGACGAGGACATGTTTCACATAGTTTGCAAGTATTTTAAGAACATTAAAAAAATAGCCCTTCAATACCATAAAGTAGTAAAAACTTGTCAGAAACAAGAGCTATGTTCGTGCTAAAACGACTGTTAAGACTAAACAATTTCTGACTAAACAGCCTGGACTCTTAATGGTTTCCAGAGACTTGGCAAGTCTGTCACCAAAAAGAACTTATTTTCTAGTAGTTGGAGTTGTGTCGTCAACTGTCAATACTTTCAGATAATTCCGTGAGTGTGGTAGTCATATCGTGTTTTTCCACCGCACTGCGGACTGACTCTGGGCTTTCCTCGCCATTAACAGACTTTTGATTGCACGGAAAAATCTATTCTGACTCTTCATCACTGCCGTGGAAAGGAAGGACTCAATACACCTTGTGAAAATATTACCACTGCAGGGGCGAGAGACTAACCAATTTGATGGAGCCTAAACAGAGTCTGTACAATCCATGATTAAGTTACAGTAAGTGTATTTCAGTCCCCCCAAAAAAGCGCCAAGCATTTTATTAAGCACAACCTGGCTGACCAACTGTGTATTTGAGTGCTTGACTTGCAGCCATTATTGTCACATGGCAGACATGACATGTGTAAAAACATACTCTGGAGTTCCAGCATAAACTAGCCACTCAGTATAATAAGGAGATACATTTTTATGTGATTACCCTTGAGCGGCCGAGGATCCAAGTAGCTTTTGGAAAGAAGCAGAATGTTTTCCCGGCTAATATTTGCGTTAGACGCTGTAAAGTTGCAAAGACAAAAGGCGGCGTGTTGTGTTTCTGCTAGAAGGGAATACCACCATACAGTACAGTGTCAGTTTAATGTTGGCGCTTTAAAACAGAATCACAACTGATCACATCTCTTCCTTCCTTCGGGAAACATGACACTGCACATGAGGAGCTAAGTGGATCTTTAAAAAGCTTGACCCATAGAAACACACACAAACATCTCTAGCAGCTGCGCAAAAGCACAACAAGTTGACATTGATTAATATTTTTATTGAATGTAGCTTGCATCACAGGCTATAAGGGACACCAACATCTACACAACAGAGCAGGGATATTCAACTGGTGGCCTGTTGGCCTAATCGGACATGAGAAGGTCATCTGACTGGCCAGTTCAGTTCCTAACTGGGATGCAACTGTTTTTGCAGCCAATTCCTAAAACACTCCCTGTAATGAGCATTAAATGCAGAGAGATGAGTGGTCACACAACAACGCCGTAGTGCATAATAATGTAGTGTAATTTCCATTGAGGGCCACATCACAGTTGTAACTGTAAATATAAATGAACATAAATTTCAATATAACCTCATGATATTATTACATAATTTTGGTGACTCTAAATTGTCCATAGGTATGAATGAGAGTGTGAATGTTTGTTTGTCTATATATGCACTGCGACTGTGGACTGGCGACCAGTCCAGGGTGTACCCCGCCTCTCGCCCAAAGTCTGCTAGGATAGGCTCCAGCATTCCCGCAACCCTAATGAGGATAAGCGGTATAGAAAATGCATGAATGAATGAATGTACATGTATTTTATTTATATATTTTTAACTAACAAATTGATGGATACCTTTCTTTAAAATGAGAAATGAAGTGAGAAAAGGTGACAGGCAGACTTTAAAGTATGTACCTTTGATAATAGGAAATACTTGGAATATCTTGTTGCATGATCAGATAAAATTGAAGTTTTGAATATTTTTTCTGTCAAAATTATAAAACAAATACATTTAGAAGGAAAATTGTGAAGTTCATTACTGACACACATTATTCACAAGCTTTTGCAGACCGCATAAAATGATGTCACTGGCCACATCTGGCCCACGGGCCTTGAGTTTGACACCTGGCGTTTTATATTTTACTTACAGTACTAGTTTCTACATTGTGCAACTGGTAGAAATGCTAATAAATGGATATGAGGTACCTCTGGGCCGGGAATTTATTCACTAACACACCACTGCAATTAAAGAGAGGGTGTATTTAATTTTTACACTAGCATGACAAAAATCATTGAGTTGATGGCCAAAGATTGACACTGGAACATATTAATTATTTCAACAACAACAAAAAACAGGCAAAGAAGGAATGAACAGAGCTTTTAATGTCTCACAGCTTTGACTGGATTTTGTTATCAAATCCCAGCAATGTTACCACAGCTGACCAGAGTAGAATGTTCTTCATGCGATTAAAGCTTTATCTTGGAGTCATATCAGGCTTCACATGATAAAAGAAGAGCAATCAGCAATGAAGGCATAAGTTCCCTCACACTGGTTTGTTAAAATGAGTCGTCACCATACTCAGTCATATAATAATGATTACTCTTTTGTTCCCATGACTCAGGTTATATTTAATTGTTCCGTGTTTACCTGTACGACCAGTGGTGAAAAGTACGTAGTTCCACTGGAATAGTCTGCATGAGTTAATCTAACTTTAAAGGTTTTAAAAAAACAAATTTTAATTGATTTTATGCAATAATTCGATTTTCTTAGTGCATGTGTTTCCTTTTGTTTTTGCACTACACAGAAGATTCCCCCCTTAAAAAGTACCTTTTACTATGAGTACATTTAAAATCAGTTTATACTTTTGCTTGAGTAGATTTTTAGACTTCTACTTTTTACTTTTACTTCAGTAAAAGGTTGGACACGTATCTGGTTTCCAATAGAATAGTCTATGCCAGTTTCTACTATAAACTACACTATGGGTGTGTAAACATTTTCTATGAGGTCCACATACTGTAAAATTGCAGGATGTGAAGGCCACTTTGATATTTTGTAAACCAACACATGTAGATATGCCAAAAAGTTAGACCTACGCATTTAAACTATAAAACTGCCTCTCAACATTGTGATAAATTAAAAAAGCGTATTATTGGTATAGTATTTGGCCTTTGCCATATTTTCCCCATTTTTGCTGGATTTTTTTTCTTGAAATTATGACTTCATTTCCATATTTTGACTTTATTCCCATAATATTGTCTTTCCCCCCAACCTCATTTTCTCAAAATTACAACTTTATTTTGTTTGTTTTTCATATTGAAAATTTAACAAAATAAAAAAATTTCTCTTTAATATTTCAACTTTATTTTAAAATTACGACTTTTTATCATTAGAATACAACTTTTTCTATTAATTTTTTAAATTATTTTTGATTACTCTTTACTGGTTTAAATGACTATGAAAATGATAAATGTATCCAGTTTAGCTGTCACACCTGGTCAGTGCAAACGTTGAACCAAAGGTGTTTACATGCATTGTACGAAGTGGTTTTCAATCGATTTAAGCAATAATGACTTTCGTGTGCATGTAATCACGCTGTTGCTTTTTTTACACTATACAGGAGACCCCACCGCCTTAAAAAAAGTCCCCAGCACCCTGGGAACATTTTAAATCAGTATATACTTTTGCTCCAAGGGACTTTTGGACCTGTACTTTACTTTCTTAATGGTGACACTTTGGTTAGTTTATGACAGTTAGCAGTACCTTTGCTTACATAAGCTTACTTCGTGACACTTACCTTAGCTTACTGTATGGCGGCTTAGAATCCGAACACGAACTCCTTCGGTTCGGCCCACTCGCCAAAGGAGCCCAGTATCTCCAGCGACTACAAAAGAACCGTGGTAAAGTTTAAAAAAAAGTATAGTGCTGTGCCTCGGCGGTATTTTACACAGATATTTAGCCGTGATAGTCTACTAGCAACATTACAGCCATGGAGGACGAGGAGAACAGTATATGACTGACACACATTCTCTGGTCTCGAGCGCTGTGCCGCCCCCCCCCCCACCTTCCACGTGACGCTCGAGCTCGTTGGGCGTGGCCATGTTACACACACGCGTGCGCGCTCCACAGGGACAATAGTAATGCTGTATTAAGCTAGGGCAGTATGGGATCACAAAATTAAAAGCAAATACACGTGGAAATATAAGGACAAGCAATAATACAAAAACATACAATTTTGGTTATATTATTTTTCCATTTGTCATTGCTTTTTCTGTATTGCCCTTGTTTTTTCCATTTAGGTGTTTATTTTCATGTTTTGTCTTTGTCTTTTTCACTTTGCTGTTTGTCATGGCATTTACCAGGTGGCTCCAGCTGGTGACAAAAGGCAAAGTCAACACATGGACCCTGGGTCACTCGTCCATACCTGATAACACAATTTCTGCTTGCAGTGACTATGTAGTGGCTATGTTTAAAAGTAGCACAGGTGACCGGAAGATGGTCACAGACAGTAAGTAATATCACTATCATGCCACCACCGCACGGTGGCTGAGTGGTTAGCACATTGGCCACACAGTCAGGAGATCTGGAAGACCTGGGTTCAAATCTCCGTTGGGCATCTCTGTGTGGAGTTTGCATGTTCTCCCCGTACGTGTGTGGGTTTTCTCCGGGTACTCCGGTTTCCTCCCACATTCCAAAAACATGCATGCTAGGTGAATTGGCGACTCTAAATTGTCCATCGGTATGAATGTGAGTGTGAATATTTGTTTGTCTATATGTGCCCTGCGATTGACTGGCGACCAGTCCGGGGTGTACCCCGCCTCTCGCCCAAAGTCTGCTGGGATAGGCTCCAGCATCCCCGTGACCCTAATGAGGATAAGCGGTATAGAAAATGAATGTACATGTATTTTATTTATATATTTTTAACTAACAAATTGATGGATACCGTGACCCTAATGAGGATAAGCGGTATAGAAAATGAATGAATGAATGAATGCCACCATACACATACTTTGTGCGAACGTCTTACAACCCCACTACTGATGGGTCGTTAGCGAGCAATCCAGCTCTTAGTAAAGGCTTTGTGATGTGAATGAGCAGTCGTTTTTTTCCTGTCCTACGTCCCTTGTTATTTTCCATGTTGTAATTTGGGAGCCAAAAGAACCACAGCTCTTTTTAGATGCTGAGGCAAAACAACTGCTCCCTTAGAAGAGCTGAAAGAGTGTGTCTGTCTCTTCCCCCTAACCAAGGGCACTGCTTACCACAAGGCAAGGCAGACAATTGCTTGGGACCCAAGCCCAGTTAGGGGCCCTCACAGGGCTGAAATTATTATCATAAGGCTGATAAATGCTGGTTCGAGGTACCCCCTGAGAATTTTTGCCTGAGGGCCCAACAGACTCTAGAACAGTCTCTGTCCCTACCACACCCGCAGTCAATCCGCCGCCCCTAGGTCAAATTCAGCCAGTGAGTGATATTAAACTGTCCCCTAGGTTCAGTTTAAAACTAAGTTTTAGGCGACTAGGGGGTTTTTTTGCAACAGACTCCTAAAAATTTCACAGCACTGTCATATAAAGGATTGGTGGTAGGTGTTTTTGCATCATAGTACTAATAACACAAGAGCACTGTAATAAAGCAAATGTGTTATTTTGATACAGGGTTTATGACTAGCGTTTTTACAGCAGACTCCTAATAACCTTAGAGGGCTGTCATAAAGGGAATCTTTGACTAGTGTTTGTTCAGTATGTCCTGAAAAAATCACAGTGCTCCAGTAATATACAGTAGAGAATATACCATTTTGCAGTAGATCCTTACAAACAGTAAAGCAATATTGTCATATACAGCTAACTATCTTTTAAAGCGCTTTTGCAGGATGTCCTCAATTACTATTACTTGATGGCATTGTGTATGCATATGTGTGTATTGGGTGTATGTGTGTGTGGTTTCCAAACAGCAGGGGGACAGTTGTTGCCAGGCTGCCTTCTCCTAATGACCAGGGTCAAGACAAAGAAGGTCTGCTGTGCGCACACATCTGCTCCACAATGTATGCAGTGCTTTAGCGTTATCACTTCACAACGTCAAGCAAGAAGTGTATTTGCAATCCCGCTACGTTGGGATTAGGGTGGATTTGGGCTAATTGCCCCGTGTGCAGTACAGGACACTCATGGCATCATCACAACAGAGCACGCACGTATCCTAGCAACCAGTGCTAACTAGACAGGATGATGAGTACCAGGACTCAGGTGTCTGCTGGTTTGAGTCTCAGGTGGTCCAGGAGGCATTGTTGTGTTCTGGCTGCTGTTGCCGCTCAGCTGATCAAGTCACATTTAACGTCCTCTTAATTAGGTATTGATTTTGCCCCAAAAAGGAAGTGTAAAAGCGTCTCTGTGACTGAATGCAGAATGTTGGCACACCCTTGCAGTCGACACCCTTTATTGACACAACACACGCGGCTATTGTGACAACACACGATAACAGAGCTAAAATGCTAGCTTGCAGACACGAGAGCTTACATTCTCACTTCCACTAATGACTGCTGATAAGTCAAAGAAGCACGTGAGTGGGAGCACTACACACTCAGGGTAGAATGCAAAAAATGAAGTGGCTATCAAAACTCAAGTCCTGCAGCTTTCAGGTCCATTACTCATATTAAAGGTCTGGTCGATTGTATAAAGTTTCTTAGTATTCAGGAAGCACACATCTAGATTCAAATGTCTGTAAGCCTTTTAGTCTCCCAAGCCAGAAGACATTCATTTATTCATTCATTCATTTTCTATGCCGCTTATACTCATTTGTGTCGCGGGAGCCAGAAGACAGACATTTATAAAAACTAAAACAAAGTGCAGTGAAGTTTTCGGTATTCAAATTTGGCATGACAACCCCTCGCCAACAAAGCATTCATCTAATGTTGTTTTTCCACCCCACAGAAAGAGCTTGACTGGCCTTGCTTTTGCTGAAAATGCTATCTTGTGAGGAAAACAACATCATCCTTGGTTGACCTTGGTTTAAGAGGGGACTGACAATACCTGCTAGTTTTTTCATGAAGAGGGGACAGACAAAAAATCAATAAAAAACAGCAACGATAGTGTGGTTTAAGACAGGGTAGAGTGAGTGAAAATAAAAGATAATTACATTTAACTGCTGCCAAGTGATTGGTTTAGCATCATATAAGATGGAAGATGGAAAAAATAAGTGGAGAGCAAAAACAACATTGTTGGCTTGTGCTTGTGGAAGAGGGGACAGATAGCGAAAAAGAGAGAAATCAATAATAAAACATCACCTACATCAGTTAGTATTTGCTTTAAAAGAAACAGAAATAGAAAAAAATAACAAAATGACAATAACAACACTGTTTGCTGGGGCTTGGTTTGAGCGGGGACAGACAGAAAGAAAAGAGAGCTACAAGCGATAATGGCAATAATTACAGTACATTGTCTCCCTGTGATTTCAAGAGGAGGCAGGTAGAGAAAAACGACCAAAAAAAAAAAAGACACAGCATCAACGATTCCATGGAGAGAGGATAAACTAAAGAGTGCAAAAATAAATCAATAAACAGCAGAAACAAAACACCTGCTTGTGCTTGATTTAGAAAGCGGAAGACATGAGAAGAGAGAGCAAAAGCCCTTACAAAAAAAACATCAACAACATAATCTACTAGTGATGTGTTTAAGAGGGTACAGACAGATTACATGAATATTAAAGGGAGAAGAAAAGTTATTTCGTTATCTTGAAACAACAAAATCCAGTGTGTGATAGGATATCAGGCAGGTCACAGTCAGCATGTAAAAATCTATTTGGTGGTCACTGGTCATAAAAGAAGCTGGGAAAACAGGTAAATAGCACAGTCAGGACATGCAGTACACTTTAATTTAGTACCTGAAATGATTCTTGAACTGATTGATACCTACAAGCCCAAAATAACAATTATTTCTCGTCAGAGTACAGTACAGTAGTTCTAGCTGGATGGGAGCCACCGGAATTCTTTGTCATTTGTGTGCTTAAGGTTCAACAATAAGAGCTTTGTCGCTTGTTGCCGCAGATCCTGGCAGCGACGTCTTTGGGTCCTGTGACTTTGGATCACGGGTGCTCGTCTATTAGCTTTTCCAGCAACAACACCCACGCATGCGTGTCTGTTTTCCTCCTCTTTCGTCAGACAAGAAGGAAAAGAGTTCAATCTGTGTATTGCTTTAGCACCTGTATGCTTCGGAGAGAGAACAGAGTGAGACCTCTTGACAGTCGCTTTGGTTCTGTGAGCGAAAAGGGGCCCTAGCATCCACACAGCAAACGAGTGGCACTTCGTCAGGAGCGATGCAAGGTAACGTTGCAGAACTTAGGATGGGGAAGCAATTTTTGCAAATGCAAACGCCACAGCCCCCGTGTGGGAATATTAATAATGAGCAAGGTGAGCCCGTTAACACAAAAGTCAGTGTGCCAAATTTGTTAGAAAGTGGTAGCAACATAAAAGGCAACACAACAAACTCAACCACCCCAAACATATCCACCCGACCCTAAATCCACGGACACGTTTGCTCGGCAAAGTAAATACAAACGGCAAAATGATGCGCGTTCACACAAAGGCATTTCAAGAAATGCTGCAAATGTTTGACAGACTGTACAAATTGCCTGTGACAAAATACATGTCACTAATAGCAATTCTGCAACTTTACAGAGAGAAATATGACATATTAAAGACAATATTACATTATTATCATATGTTAAGATTTATTATTATAACAGTGATCTATTTGGTCTCAAAAACTGATGACAATAATGTTTAGAATCAATTTGTTGGACAATAAACATTTCAAAATGCACCTGCATTGTTATAAAAAGGGTATTTTTGGTACAAAATTTCCTTGTGTTTCCTGTATAGCTGCAGTGAACTGGGACAATATGCACTCCAAATGAACGTGATAGTGTTAGTATTGTACATTTGTAAATAGTAGGTTTTCCTAAGGACAAGTAAAGACAAAATGGGACCACGTGTCCCATGGTGGGAATGTCCAAGCTGCACACTTGGACATTGCACAGAGCTTGTTTCAAGGTCAACATGTGAAGGAAAGCCAGGTTAAACTCAATGGATAATTATTAGCCAACACAGTAGCAGTTGCTTCCAGGACTGGTGAAAGGATAAATGAGTTATATATTAGAATGCTAAATACGCCTCCCATTGCCAGCACACACGGCACACACATACACTTGATAAAATGAATACATCATTTTTTTACCACTATATTTCTATATGCTAACTGTAGTATAATTATTATATTGAATCACAGGATACAAGTGTAGATGGTTGTTTTTAAAGTGTCACACACAATCACAACAACATCGCACCAGGGTGGCTGGGTGGTATTTACGAGCGGAAAAGCTCATAAATAAAAGATGGAGCCAGGACAGGATGGTTGCCATGGTGACCCAGGCCAAATAGAAATATCAAAGACCACCCTTTCATTGACCCAAGGGGGATGAGAACAGTATGAGGATGATCTTTAGCTGAAAAAGGGCAGATATTTTGGGATGGAGCCATGAAAATTTGTGGTGTCTCCATTTTTGAGCCTGAAATTGTATTTTTGCTTCAATGAATCAATTAAATCGCATTGTAAAATAAATTTATGAGAGTGAATCCAAAATTGACAGATGCATGGTGTTCCGTCCTAACACATGTAAACTGGTAGAGTGTGGGTGTCATCTGGCCCGTGAATGGGTTCAGGCCGACCCGTGGGTTCAGTTCAAAACATGGGAGGAACTAATATTTTTGTTGTAGGTGTTCAACAAAAACAGAACACTCATGTCATATAGATACTAACATAAACATATTGCTTGTACTTAAATTTATGACTATCTTTTGCTGTTGTTGTTTGTCTTTCGGCTCATCCCTGTTATTTGGTGAAGTAAAAATGTTAACGTATGGAAAAAAAAAAAAGTCAAAGAGAGCTCCAGAAAAATTCTCACCACATGTGCAATGTGGTCACGAAGAAGCACACCCCACAAGTTCTACAACAATACTTGCCACTGTTTGTGTGTGTTTTCTTACATAGTGGCATGGTGGCATGTTGATGGGTCACAACATTGAGTGATTCGTATGATGCCTTTTAGAGGAAGGAAAGCTAGAAGTAACAGACTCATTCAAGGTATTAAAAATGCATGCTTGAACATTGCACAGCATACTCGCACTCCCTGCAAAACAAACCAGGCTGGATGAATTCATCTGTTCCAGGGTCAAACGTTTGCCATTACAAATGCTTTAGTAACTCTACAGACAAGATAAGTCACATTAGAACATTCCTAACTTGTCAAACACACTAGTCAAAGATCCCAAAGACGTATCTGCTGTTTTTTTTCCTAGTACAAAATTAGTCAAAGATCCTCTATATGACAGGAAAGAACTGCTGTTTTTAAGGATCTACTGTAAAAATGTTAGCTGTTCTCAAGTTTCTGTTGCAATGCCAAATAACACCCCTATTGTCACCTTTACACTCCTGTTATTCATTATTTACACCACCATTACTAATGCTCTGGCTACAACAACACGTCAGGCGCACAACAGATGGCCACGGCTCTAAGCATAGCGAGCTAGCGAGCTAATTGGTTAGCCTCCAAATTGGTTTATTCTAAACTTAAGAAAGTGAATCAAAAGGAGTGGGGAAGAAGGACAAAGTAAGATGCCAAAAATTTACCACTTCCACAAGGAATGAGAGGAGAACTGTTTTTCACTTTGTCTTGTCAGACATGCCATGGCTGACTGCATGCAGTGTTATGATAAGGTAATGTAATGTCATGTCTCATCAATGTTTTGCAACATATGACTTGTCTTTCAATATTTTTTGAATAATAATGGGCCATAGTCAACCCCAAAACAGTGATCATTTATTAAGTGATTTAACAAAAAACACAAAAAATTGAGGGATCAATTATCACCGCAATGTAGCGAGGGACGACTGGATTGTGGGTCTTAGCGGCGCTACCACTGAAGAAGACGACTTTAGTGGTTTTATTTCCCAGGAGGACTGCTATTAATGCCTTTTCTGGTAGAGCTGCTGTTTCCCTAGTAGTGTTACATGACTGTTTGGAAAAAAGCATTATTTAAGTAAACAATCTTTCTGTGTACTAAATATCCTTTTTAACGGTGTGGACAGCTGGGGATTATAGACCATGTACACATCTTTTTTTCTCTTTAAATTTAGCGGGTGTGGCTTACATACAGCATATTTACAATATAAAAAAACAAGCTACCTGCCGATTATGACCACAGTGCCACACATTGAGCACCACTGAGATACAATACGTAATAATGTAACACTATAAGAGTGACAGTCACTCCTCCGTAATTCACCACCTTATCGTGGTGGAGGGGCTTGAGTGTCCGAGTGATCCTAGGAGCTATAATGTCTGGGGCTTTATACCCCTGGTTTGGGTTGGGAGGTTGGGAGGAACGACCTCCCTGATCTGAACCCGTGTAGTGTGTTGTTGCTGGACTTCTGTGCGAACCACAGTTTGTCCATAACAAACACCATGTTCAAACATAAGGCTGTCCATAAGTGCACTTGGCACTAGGACCCCCTAGGTCGCAGGTCTATGATCGACTTTGTGGTTGTATTATCAGACCTGCGTCTGCATGTTTTGGGCACGCGGGTGAAGAGAGGGGCTGAGCTGTCAACTGACCATCACCTGGTGATGAGTTGGATTAGATGGCGGGGAAGGATGCCAGACAGACCTGGTAGACCCAAACGCGTAGTCAGGGTGTGCTGGGAACGTCTGGCAGAGTCTCCCGTTTGTCGAGTCTTCAACTCTCATCTCCGGCAGAGTTTCGCCTGCTTCTCGAGGGAGGATTGGGATATTGAGTCCAAATGGGCCGTATTCCGTGCCTCCATTGCTGAAGCAGCCAGCCATAGTTGCGACCGCAAGGTGGTCGGTGCAAGTCATGGCGGCAAGAACCGAACCCGACGGTGGACACCGGGGGTTAGGGTTGCTGTCAAGCTGAAGAAGGAGTCCTATCAAGCATGGATGGCTTGCGGGACTCCCAGAGCAGCTGACCGATAACGGCAGGCCAAGCGGCATGCGGCTTCAGCGGTGGTCGTGGCAAAAACCCGGGTGTGGGTGGAGTTCGGTGAGGCTATGGAGCACAACTTTCAGTAGGCCTTGAAGAGGTTCTGGCAAACCGTCCGACACCTCAGAAAGGGGAAGCAGTCTCCAGTTCACACTGTTTACAGTGCGGACGGGGGCTTGCTGAACTCGACTGCTGAACTCGACCCACTGACATGCCTTCTATAGAGGAAGCAGTCTGAGGACACATACATGGACAGTTCTATCACCGTGGATGAGGTATTTGGGGTAGTTGAAACACGCCCAAATGGCAGGTCTCTGAGGGTGGACGAGTTTTGCCCTGAATTTCTCCTGGCTCTGGATGTTGGAGGATTGTCTTGGTTGACACGCCTCTTCAACATTGCATGGAAGTCGGGAACAGTACCTCCAGATTGGCAGACCGGGGTGGTGGTCACCACCGGGCTGGTTGTCTCTGGGTGACCGGAGGGTGTGTTCCAACTATAGGGGGTTCACACTCCTCAGCCTTCCTGAGAAAGTCTACTCCAGGGTGCTGGAGAGAAGGGTACGACCATTAGTCAAACCTCGGTTACAGGAGTTGCAATGTGCTTTTCGTCCAGGTCGCGGAACACTGACCAGCTCTACACCCTTCCAAGGGTACCGGAGGATATGTGGGAGTTTGCCTAACCGGTCTACAAGTGCTTTGTAGATTTGGAAAAGGAATTCGACGGTGTCCTTTGTGGTGTCCTGTGGGAGGTGCTCCGGAAGTACTGGATTGGTAGTCCGCTACTACGTGCCATCCGGTCCTTGTACAATCGAAGCAGGAGCCTGGTTAACATTGCCAGCAGTAAGTTGAGCTTGTTTCCGGTGAACGTTGGCCTCCGCCAAAGCTGCCCTTTGTCACCGATGAGACTCACCATTTCCAAATCCGAGGCTCTGGTTCTCAGTCGGGAACGGGTGGACTGTACCCTCTGGGTTGGGAGTGTGGAGTTCAAGTATCTCGGGGTCTTGTTCACGAGTGATGGACGGTTGGAGTGTGAAGTCGACAGACAAATCGGTGTAGCGTCAGCAGTAATGCGGTCACTGTACCGGACCGTTGTGGTAAAGACAGAGCTGAGCCGGAAGGCAAAGCTCTCTGTTTACAGATCGATCTATGTTCCCACCCTCATGTATGGTCACGAGTTATGGGTCATGACCAAAAGAACGAGATCGCAGATACTAGCGGCGGAAATGAGTTTCCTCCCTAGGGTGGCTGGACTCACCCTAAGAGATAGGGTGAAGAGCCCAGAGTAGAGCCGCTTCTCCTTCACATCGAGAGGAGCCAGTTGAGGTGGCTTGGGCATCTAGTGTGGATCCCCAGCCGGGAGAAGGTCCCGGGGAAGATCTAGGACATGCTGAAAGGACTATGTCTCACAGCTGGCCTGGGAACGCCTTGGTTTCCTCCCGGTAGAGCTGGAAGAGATCGCCGGAGCATGGGAAGTCCGGACTTCCTTACTGAGACTGCTACCCCCGCGACCCGGACCCGGATAAGCGGAAGAAAATGGAATGGATGGAAGAGTGTCAATCAAACATCTGTGTAGGCTGGATTTTGTGGATCTTAAGACATTAATTCATTCATTCATTTTCTGTACCGCTTATCCTCATTAGGGTCGCGGGTATTCTGGAGCCTATCCCAGCTGACTTTGGGCGGGAGGCGGGGTACACTCTGGACTGGTCGCCAGTCAATCGCAGGGCACATATAGACAAACAAAGACATACAACCATTCACACCGATGGACAATTTAGAGTCGCCAATTAACCTAACATGCATGTTTTTGGAATGTGGGAGGAAACCGGAGTACCCAGAGGACACCCCCGCACGCACGGGGAGAACATGCAAACTCCACACAGAGATGCCCAACGGGGATTTGAACCCAAAACCTCCTGACTGTGAGGCCAAAATGCTACCCATTCATGCACCGTGCGGCCGGATCTCAAGACATATTAATCATAATGTATTTATTTTATATGGCGCCTTTTTACAAGGTACCCAACGCGCTTCACAGGACGTGAACCCATTATTCACTCAGTCACACAGTGGCGGTGGTAAACATGTGACAGGTGCATAGAAGACAAAACAAAATGCAATGTTGACAAGTTTGGCAGAGCGGACCAGACCAACCAGTCTGTGACACACTTCTTTACACACTTAAGCTTTCTTGCCGAGTAGTCCAATGTAAACAACATTTTGCGAGCATTTAATTTTTTTTCACATATCACATAACAGAGGGTAGAATCTTTGCATATTGTTGGTCAAATACAAGTCACAATACTATAATGACACGTCAGAACATGCAGTAGATCCCTGTTATTGTGCTATTGTAGTTACATTCCAAGACCACAAATAAATGTCTGTAATGAAGACGCACATAAAAATGACACACTGTACAAAAACCTAAGTTATGCTGCTGTGACTTGGCGCCGCCAACGTTCTCCGTTCATCCATCCATTTTCTAAGGTACCAGGGTTGCAAGGGTATGCTGGAGCCTATCCCAGTCCATGCGATATGTGTCCACGTGACAAACAACAATTCTAATTTGGTCCATACAGTAGATACACACCACCTGATTAAGCTTGAGTTTTAGACATTTCTGAGAAACATTAGACAGAATGTTGAGAACGTTTTGACAAAAGCGGTCATGAAATCGGACGTGGTGTTTGACAGGAAAGAGGAATGAAAACAATGAGGTCTGTAGTTTGCTGAGTAAGGCTGCTGCCAACATTACTGATTGTTGGCTGGTATCGGAATATTCTACTCATTGAGATATGGAGACCTCATTGAGAAATTACCCTTAATGTTGTTAGCAGACTAAGTCTTTGCCAGCGACACACAAGGCAGAGCAGGACGGCAACGCTTTGGTTATGTTGTGGAAGATCAGAGGAAGAGATGTAGGGAGGACGAGCATCGCTCGAACTACATCAAGGCGGTACACACGCACACCAGCCACTTCCGGTGTGGCTTTCTATCAGCATTAGTGAGGGCGTGTCACAACTCTTGCTAAGAGAATAAGGCGTGTGTGTGTGTGTGTGTGTGTGTTTAGAGTGGTGGTGGTGGTGGTTTGGGGGTGGGGTGGAGGGGGAGGGGGGGGTCATTGCAGAGTCGTGTCTTCACTATCACAGACAGCATTAGTAAAAATAGATCCTTATTTTTCTTAATCTAGGTCACAACTGGATTGGTTACGAATCATCCCTATCATGCAAAAGTGACTGTTTTAATCGCGTGGCAACAGCAAGAAGTGAACCTACAGCCTATTTATGAGCACCACTTACGAGCACGCACTTGCTTGCGCCACTGCTGAGAGAAGAGACCCTCAAGTTGCAGCTTTTCACGAGGTCATGACGGACATCATACAACCTCTGATCTGCTCCAAGCTAGATGTGTATACATCAACCACTATATGGAGGCCAGCTTTGTGTACATTAAAAAGGGCTTTGCTGCATGTCCAAAAATCAGTTTTACAGCTGATTGTATGAAATTTGGCATGGTATTTTTAAATGTAATAAGTAAACAGACTAACCTAGCGTAAGGTAGAGCTCACATGTTGCCAACCTTTGTTAGCGAAGACAAACATATATTACATCGGACAAGTGCAGTGTTACATCCATCCATCCATTATCTATACTGCTTATCCTCATTAGGGTCGCGGGTACGCCGGAGCAGGGCACGCAGTGTTACATGGTACAGTATATGTAAAAAGTGAATACAGTGCACCACAATTGAAAAATGTGTCGGTTTTAAATATCTTTATTGAAAAGACCAAAAAAATCAAGTGAAAACAATACAATGGAAGATTATGAATGATGTATTTAAAATAAATGTTTAAAAAAAGAATTATTTTTAAATAAATCAATCAAATTCAGTTCTTAATGCAGTCTGCTGTGGCTATTCCTGCAACAGAAGTCCATCCAGCCCATGTTGTACACCGCTTAAACCTGCAGCACAACACACGTTTTCTTAGTAAAAAGAAGACGAAGAAAACGCAATCACTAAGTGGCTCAACATCATTGGAAAAAAAAAACTTGGAACATTACAGTACTACGTCAGTGGGGAATGTGCAGGGCACAGTTTTGACTTTGCTTGCGTGGCGTCCCACAGTAGTCAAGACAATCAAGCTTACCTTCCATTTCCAGGTCTTGTGACGGTTGCAGCCACTGAGATGTTGTTTGCAATGTGGTTGTTGCTTGAGGTTCAGTGGAGAGTAAACAGTTTATGTCACTTACCTTCAACTCCTGCTTCAACACAACTCAACACCCTCAGCGTGAGTAATATGCCAAACAACACGGGTGAAAACAATCCGGCTCGATGCTAACGAGCCTCCTAATGTCGGTGCCCCACACATTCCCACTGCAATGGTGTAATTTTATTTGGACATACATCCAAAAAGAGTAAAACAAAACAGACCTTATTCAGTTCTACCCCTCTCTTTGTTTCACATCAATTATTGATTATTGGTATTAATGTTGAAGGACGCCAGCCTTTTGAGGAAGTACAGACGGCTCTGTCCTTTCAGACACAGAACATCCATATTGGCTGGAAGTACTCACAGAAGGGGAAGACCACCAAGCAAGTTAACCATGAAATAGTGAGACAAATATGGGAAACAAGCATCAGAGTTGCAACAGTCTCGTGACTCGTGAGTGCGAAACTTAAGAAGGCCTGAAGATGATTGCTCCCAGGTGTGCACAAGTGGTTCTGCCCCAGAATCAAACCTTCGATACATATTTTATTTAGGTAAAGAATAGTATAATATGAGCAGTTTAAAGATTGTGTGAATGTTTTCCTGAATGGGATTGCGTGGAGAGACCTATTTATTGCTGGAAAATCTGCATGCGTTACAGCTACAACATTCACCCTCCATCTTGCGCAAGTTTCCAGCCTTATGTGAAACGGTCAGGGGGAATTGTGGGACATGTGGTTAAAATTCCAAGCATTCAAGCAGTGATAGAGCAGACATAGCAAACACACAGGGCATTCTCTAATGATTGCTGGAACATTAATCACAGGAGATACCACCATGCAGATAATCTGTGCATACTCTGAAGCCTTTGTTTCCACTCTGTAAAATCTGTATTTGTCATCCGAAAATAAACATGTTTTGCCTATTTTATGTTTTAATACTGCTTTTACATTTGCAGGACAAAGGTGAAACAATTGGCCCTCAAAGGACATTTTGACCCTGCAGGAGACTCTTGGTGTGAGCTTGTGATGACTGTTTACTCAGCCCACTGCATGTGACCAAACACTTGCACCATTCATCCCGCGCCGGCGGAAAAACTCCAATGCAAAAGTAACAGCCACCCAGTGAACTGGAAACCGGTCACATTGGCAGTACACAACATGTGGCCTCTTTATCTTTAGGAGCATTAAGGATTTGTTCATTTCCCTTTTTTATCCAGCTCATACGCAAAAATACAAACAAATGTCTTTAGCTCTTTTACTCCCAAACTGCTGCACACAAAAGGAAAAATGTGTTCAAATCTGCAAAGCCACAGTGTGGCCTGTGCTATACTATTTTTGATATGTTTTATGCCTGTTTTATTTTTGAAATAATGCACAGCAGCACCACTCAGTGGACAGTTACGGACTTTTTATTTGACTTTGTATTGAATTAACAATACAAGCAATCCATTGTGGGTCAACATATACTAAGCTACTTAGTTTTGTGTTATGGGTGACTAAGCAAAATAGTCTTGGGTCCAATAATACTGTACATCTCAATATTAATGAATTAAACTTATTTATAGAATTTTTAAAAAGCCCAATAAAAATCCAGCCGTGGGCTGAAACTGTCCCCCCGGACGCCCTTTGTACACCACTGCTGTGTATGCTCTCCATCCAGGACAACCTATGGAAGACGTGAAGTGCCCACTTGTGTTGATCCAAATGGCACACAGGCGCCAACGGTGTCGAGTAGGTGGGTAGGCGATGGAATGGAGGGAGACAGGGGGCAGATGGTATAGAGGATGAGAGGCAGGGGGCCGTGACAGCGACAAGAAGGCGAGTGAAAGGATTAAAGGCGCTTTTTCTGCCGGGTGAATCCTAAAACGATGCAGTGAGGCCAGAGCTCATGTCATGTGACCTTTGCGGATTAAAGCTTCCCGAGAGGAGAAAACTCTTTGGAAGCTGTCCATGTGGGCTAGTGGACCAATGGCTTGCTTCTGCACTCACACTTAGGATTTTGGGACTAACTCAAAATAATGGTGCCTGAGGAGCAATCCTTTAGTGGTGGAAAGTAGGGAACAGAAAAAGTGGGGAAATATTGCCGTCATCATTTCCGGCAAGCACACCATGACAGTCATTATGGCTTTGGGACAGCACTAATCCATTTTCTGCTTATAATCACCATAATTAAAGTGAAGCTCATTTGCACAAAAAGTAGTCAGAGGCAAACTTGAGGTGTTCTATACATGCAGCGACTTAACTGAAATAGCTGAACCCCTTACACACACATAACAAACCGACAAGATTTCATCATCCCCCGAATGCATACACCACTTACGGTGCAGCCCAAAAACATGTAGAACACACAGAGTAACTGTACCACACGGACTAGGTGGGTCACACACACACTAATTTAAATGCAAAACAATACTATTCTACACAAATGCTGGGAAGCCCATGTGTGTGCTTGCCCAACAGGAAGTTCCCCAGCATGCCTTGCTGGTAATAATTCTTATAAAACAGCATTGTATTGCATTTATAACATTATGGAACAGTTACATTGTGTGATGCACACACTGTATTGTGTTATTTTTGGTTGCTCTGATGGCCTCCCGTTGGTTTGTGTTAGTGTGAAAATGGGCATTTCGTGTGACCCACTTAGATGGATAGAATTGCGGGTGGTCTGAGAAGGCAGCCCCTACGAAAAGCAGGGATCGACTGTTTATTTATTGAACTGCACTGGCAAAGGTATTACATTTGACACACAGCATATGTCAAATCTTGGTGACAGGTGCGGGATGCACCTGGTTAGGTCAACAAATGTTTAAGAAAGCTAATCTTTAAATCAGATTATCCATCTCACTTGCAATCACGCCCTTCAGTGAAGAGCCATTCAAGTTTTGTTGACCATCTGGCCAGTGACACCCCTGACAAATGCAACATCACAACTCTTCCTAAGAGGATAAGGCTTGATGTGTGTGTGTGTGTGTGTGTGTTTTAATAACAGTCCAGCCAGCAGACCAGTGTGCAGACAGACGAAAGAGAAGCCCCACTCAGACGCAGAGGCTGCACTTTCCTATTTTTGATTTATTTTGCGTCCTGCATGGCGGTGAGGTGTCGCTCCAACTCCCTGCAAAACGAGCAAGTGCTGTTTGCTCCGTATGGCGCAGAAAGGAACAACTTTTTCAGAGATGACGACAGAGGCGCCAAGGTGAGGAATCACACACAAAATGTCTCCTAACGACAACATTATGGCTTTTTTATAGGTGCTAAACGGGCCACTGTTTGCAGGACACTTAACAGTTTTCGTGGTTTACTCAATCCATTAGCATTGCATTAAAATCCATAATTACAAAAATACAATAGTGCACAAAAGTTGTAGGCCGCCATTGTTTGTCTCAAGCGCTGCACGCTGGAACTTCCAAAAGTCGACACAATTGGCCTTCAAAATAATCCCCCCATCCCATTAAGAAAAAGTGGAGAGTCTTTATTTTGGTGATGTTTTAGGTCACATTTAACCTTCATATCTGACATACAAGTGTAAAAAGATAAGAACAATGCAAAATACTCATCCTTTGAAGACACATGGACAAGTAAAGACAATGAACAGGAAGGCGCGTGCAGAGCGTTACTGTCCCCTGCTGGCACGTTACTGGTACTGCTGGGATTAAAAAGTGCCGTACATCTCTGAGAAGAAAAAAAAACGTTAATGCTTGAGACGTTTTCAGGAGGAAAGTAAACATTGCAAAGCAAATGCATCTGTTCCTGTATTAAACCATCACCATCCTAAAGCTTTTCCTGACCGTACAAGCAACATTTAAAGCAACATTTAACCTGATTAACTGCCATGCAAGTGTAAAGGGAAGTTAACCACCATATAATAAAAGTAAAAAATGATAAAATCCCGCCTGACAAGGGGGTCACGGGGAAGAGGAAGCTGTTTGATGAGCTTTACTGGCACCTAGTGGCCATTTACTAGTACTGCAAGGATGAATAAGTGGCGTAGGTGTTGGATGAGGATGCACGGTGGCTGAATGGGTAGCATGTTGGCCTCACAGTCAGGAGGTTCAGGGTTCAAATCTCCGTTGGGCATCTCTATGTGGAGTTTGCATGTTCTCCCCGTGCGTGTGTGGGTTTTCCCCGGGTACTCCGGTTTCCTCCCACATTCCAAAAACATGCATGTTAGGTTAATTGGCGACTCTAAATTGTCCATTAGAGTGTGAATGTTTGTTTGTCTGCCCTGTGATTGACTGGCGACCAGTCCAGGGTGTACCCCGCCTCCCGCACAAAGTCAGCTGGGATAGGCTCCAGCATACCCGCGACCCTAATGAGGATAAGCGGCATAGAAAATGAATGAATGGATGTGTTGTCGTCATGAAGTTGAACCTTTGTTTGACTTTTGAAGCTGACCTCCGCCAAGGCCCAACACAAGTCTTCGTCAGCCAAAGGTCAGCAACGACGCTAGAGGTGTAAAGTGTACCGTGCTTTCTGTAACATATTTAAAGAAGCTATAAACACGTAGGGCGGAAATACATTTCTGCCACGTCTTACTATTAAGAGACCTTCATGGTTGCTCACCTCACAGGATGGAGAGCCGGAGCCAGACTGCAGCAGGGGGGTCCGCAAATCCCTTTCCCTGGAGATCAACGGCCTGCAAAGGGAGCAGCGGGTTAACTTCTCCAATGTGGAGTACTACAGGAGGCTGGAGGAGCTCAAGAACACTCACCTGAGAAACATGGCGGAGCTGGAGAGGATGTACATCAGCCCGGGTGGCGGGAAGGGAGATGGCTGCTATCTGTGGAGAGAGAACCACCAAGGGCCCATAAGGTTCGGAATGTGTCCATGTCAGCTTTAACCTACCCCTATGTTGTATGACCGGGCCGTGAAATGTTTAATTATTCTTCTTATTAGAATTAACAATTCGAAAATAAGCCACTTGGTTTGATCCTTATGTTGGTAACAGTATCAGTGGCCACAAGGTGGTGCTGTTGTATCGACATAGACTGGCAACATTAACGATAATGTCTTCTCAGAGTTGCCTCCAGGAAGCTCCAGAGGATCAATTCCCAGGAGGAGTTGGACTTCCACGAGACATCAAGTGGGTCTGACCATTCAGAGCTGTCTGGCGAGGACAATATGAAGGAAATGGTGCCGGACGGCCCGAGGAGAACTCTGATCCGGGTGGTGAAAGAACAGAGGAGGCATGTAAATGCGCCAGCTTAGCTACAGTGTTCATAGATGGCTGATTTTGTTGGATCTTTGTGTGAAACGGACTAACCTGTAAGGAGGGAAGGGCTGCAAAAGTTGACTTACCAGCTTTGATTTAGGGTAATAACGCAATTTCTTCCACTTCCCACTAGGGAGACACCACTAAGTCCAGAGGACCGGATGATCAAGAAGAACTTCAGATTCCAGCCCAAGTCTTTCAGTGTAAAACCACAGGGAAGGCTGCAAACAGGGTCAAAGCTGAGGTTCAAGTCCAAGGTCACGGTGCCCAGACCTTTCCAGATGACGCTGAGAGAGGAGGAGCGCAAGAGGCACAAAGTGCGCACTCGCTCCGAGATTGAGCTTGAGAACACGCTGCTGCGACGGGAGCTGGAGGAGCTCAGGGAGTGTCAGAAAAACTTCAGAGCCTCGCCAGCACCAGCGCATGTACACATTCCTCTCTACGACATCATCAGGCGTCGCTCGCGTGACATGTGGCCCCCGGACGCTACCCACGCCATGCCAAACTTTCACTTCCTGGATCGAGACAGGAGGAAGAAGGAAGCCCAGATGGTGGCAGAGCTGGCCATTGTCAGACCACAAGAGGAGCGCCAGACCTTCACTGCCCGACCCGTGCCCAGCTCTGTGTGTGCGACCAGACACGGGGCAAGTCTTCGGTCTCCTACAGCCTGTGCTCTGACCCCCTGTGATTCGGATATGCGAGGCGGTTCAGAGCCCTCCAGGCCTCAAAGGGGTCAGTTGTCCAAGACAGTGAAGAAGCAGATTGAGCTGTCCATTGAACTGGTCAAAGAGAGCGAGTGGTCCTACCTTGATGCCCCAGGGGCCACATACGACACCAAAGGTAGTCCACCTTGCCACGGTCTGACTAGCAGTGCGTGAGCGTCAATGTGGATGAAGGACATGAGTGGTACATTTGTTAAGGAAGAAGTCACCCATGTAGGCATGTGATCCAAATACATTATCTCCCAAAAGTTAACACAGTCTGCACATTTCAGCAAGTATTTCAAAATATCTTGTCAAGGTCCAATAGTTTTTCACAAATGTATTAATTAATAATTCATGCTATTTTCTGTTTGATTATAGCCTATTATTATTCAGAAAATAAGCATATTTAAGCATGTTAAAGCATAAAAATGGCTAGATGAACTAACATACAAATATAAGGCATTCAGAAGATGCATTGAAAGATGTGACATTCGGTTTTCTATCCTGTCACTAGGTGTCAGTAATGGTACCGTAATCTTTGGTAAAACACAAGCTTCAGACAAAAAGGCTCATATTGCAGAATACACAGAATGCACAATAATACTACAACTATAATTTTAATCATATAATAACAACAGGAGTTACTGTTACGGCCGTAATCCACTCCAAGATAAAACTGAAATCCTGTCCTCCACATGTCCCAAACACATTTATTGCAACACACATGAACATGAGTCATTGTTTATGTATATTATATTGGGTGATCAGAGTGTAAAAGTGACTCTGGGGTGTTATTTCATGTCTAGAGGGCTCTAATGTTGATAAATGTATTTAGGTAGTAAATAGGTTTTCTATGCTCTAATCCTAATTTGCAGAAATCCACACAGACAGGTGTGGAACCAATTAACAGCCATTAAATACTGACTATTGTAGACACGTCTTTTGGTTTCATCACTTTTACATGTTTAGATATGATGTTATTTAAAACAAGTGAAATGGTACGAGCATCCTTTGATTGCCAAAGATGTTTGTTCTTGTTATGCGTGATGTTTCTACTGAAATAAATGCTTTTGACAATCTGCACATTATGTGTCGCCCAAGTTACCAGCACTCATTGCACCGTATGACAATGTCTTATTCTTCTTCTGCTTTTTATAATAAAATGTATTTTGGTGATCAGCCCGCTAACTAAACATAGACCAAATACTATGTGTACTAGATTCAAATACACTGCAAATTCCACCTTCAGGATCAATATGTCCAACCTCTGATACGGTATGTCAGCATTTGCACACACTGCCAGACATATTTCACATTTTTAATATATGTATATAAATAACTATAAATTATAAAATAATATGTATAATTGAAATTATAGGCTGTGAACATCTCCCAGCAAAAACAGCTGTTTGCTAGAACTCACCTTTCTTTCCAAAGGGTATATTATATAATAATAATATAAAACATCATATATTGTTATTCATTCATTCATTCATTCATTCTCTATACCGCTTATCCTCATTAGGGTCACGGGGATGCTGGAGCCTATCCCAGATGACATTTCTATATATAAATAGTAATATATTATTATATAATAATATAAGCCTATTACTTGATACTTTTAACATAATTTGGCGACATCTAGCGGTCAAACGGGGTATTGTACCCAGGTCACTGGACATTTTCCATCCATTTTCAATGACGCTTATCCATGCCTGCCATGACAAAACTTAATTAGGAGTAGTTGCATTAATCACAGATAAAGTTGTAGTGATGCATATTATTTCAGCTTGTCAAGTACGCCTGATTGACAATCAAAGTCAATAACAGTCAGTAACAATTTAAAAAAAAAACTAAGCTCCGCCTTTCCGTCGTCTGCACGAGCTTCCAACACGCGCGACGTCTTCTTCTTCTTCGGCACGACACAAGTCTTTTTTGTAGCATTCCATTGGAATTTTATTCCATTTCATAAACATCATGAAGTTAGTTGTCGTGTTGGGTTATTCAGGTAAGTTATTTTTAGTCCTCTTTACCAAAGTGTCAACTTGACTATTGTTTAAATTCGGCCGACACCACCTTAATGTTTAATGTTTAATGTTTTAACATTAGCTTGATAAGCAATCGACAAACCCCCCAACCCCCCCGGCCTGATTAAAAAATGTGATACCTGGAAAAAATGTTTATTCCTAAAGTATTTCAATATTGCTGGTTTTCATGTGACGTCGTCAGCAAGGGCTCAGTGTCGCCAAGATGGCGACAATCCAAACCTTCATGGCGACAAATTTTCTCTAAAGCCACTAGCAACTTCTCCGTCGTCATTGGATTGTTTTCTGCTTTTGTGGGACTCGGCTCTGTGAGGTTGCTACAAATGAGCTGGGAGCAGCACTAACGCCACCTAGTGTTGTGGAGGCCGATATAGTTTGGCAAATTATGGAACCGGATTCATTGGCGACAACTGACGCTCTCACCATAGGAAAGTGGCTGAGGCAGGCGCTGACGAAGGGGCGCAAATTCAGCCGGGTGGTGCGCGAGCCCGTGACGTCACTGCCTTCACCGCCGCCCAGGAGAGGGAGGGAGCTTCCGGCGGGATGAAAGCAAGATGGGACGTACAGAGAGTAGACAAGCAGGAGAGGAGGAGGGGCATGTGCTTCACAATGTGCGGCTCGTCGGACCGTGACACGGAACATCAAAGCATTGCCACAATTGCAATAAAATAAACCACTAGGCACCAGTATGTCGCTCTCCCCCTGCTGGCGCTGACAAAGCATACAGATGTCATTCAATTACCTCACATGCAAAGTGAATGGGAAACCCATACAACTTTTGGTGGACTCTGGTGCAAAGGTGTCCCTCTTGAATAAGCCCACCTTTGACAATTTCTTCAGCCATGTGCCATTGAAACCAGCGACTGAGCCCTTGGCTGGTTATGGCCACTCCCCCACGGATGTACCTGACAGTTTCCTATAAGCACCAACAAACAAAACACGATAAGAGTGGACACAAATACCTTGGTATATGACTGGATAAGAAAGGCACATGGAAGACTCATGTGGAAATAAATGAGAGCTGTTGCCGGTAAGGAGTGGGGAGCGGATAAAGAGTCATTAATGTATATATATAGAAAGAGAGAGAGCTTTGACGAGAACAACTATAGATTATGGAAGTTTTGTGTATGGACCAGTCCAGGGTGTACCCCGCCTCCTGCCCAAAGTCAGCTGGGAAAGGCTCCTGCATACCCGCGACCCTAATGAGGATAAGCGGCATAGAAAATGAATGAATGAAGAAATACACATTCACAAGGCATTAAGAATTTGTACAGGTGCGACTAGATCAACACCGATTAAAGCAATGGAGGTTGAGGTAGGGGAAGTACCATTTGACTTGAGAAGACATAAACTTATGCTGACGTACTGGAGTAGACTTAAGGGATGATGTCATGGGAATTTGGCCAAGGGTGTAACTCGGGAATGCTTGGAGCATAGCTCAACTAAAAGTAACAGCTTTGGATAGATAATCAAAGATAAATCAGAGGAATAGAAATTATTGGAAATTAATGGACATGTGTGTCGACAATTCGCCTTGCCAGAGCCGTAAGATCTTGATGAGCCATGGGATATACTGAAATAGGCCAGCAGGAGTCAGACCCAGTCCTATAGGCATAGAGAGAGTAGTTATAACACCCCGTTTCCGAGACATTTATTTGTAGATTAAAGATGTTCTTATTGACCCCGGTCATGGATAAATTTCTCCGGGTGTCTGCCAACCCCAGGGCTGTAGACGTCAATTGTAGTCCCCCGGTTTCGCCCAATAACTGATTAACTGATTACACTCACCCTTCGGGAACCCCTTTATCAAATACCACTCGTACGCGTAGACCGCCACCGAAGCGAGGAAACATCCCCATGTCTTTAGATCGTATTCGGTGCACCCCAGGTACCTTTGCTGCAGACCGGTCAAGTCCACCTGAAACAGGGTACTTGCCGGCCATGCCGAGCAGAGAATCAACACCTGCAGTTTGCGGCCATGCTCCGAAGTGGTGGTTATGTAAAACCCTGCAGTCATGGTGACGGAGACGGCTAGAGTCTGGTCCTGAGACTGGGGGGCCCGTGCGGCCCTTCGCGTACGGCGAGAGTACATCAACGTCCAGTTGTTAGTTTTGTACTCGACCTCTGGGGGTGAAGAAACAGCTGCCAGAGGACCGATCTGGATAAGATAAAGCCACAGAGCCAGACCCACAAAGGTTAAAACAGCAGAGATCGTGACAACATATATTGCTGCAGCACAAGTGCATAAGTGTGGTGCGTGTCAAAACCGAGTTGGGGATCCTCAGCCAAGGTCAGCCGAAGTCGTTGTTTGTGCGGGCTGATGTCGTCCTTCTTGTCGTTGGTCAGGCGCAGATCCTCCACCGTTCTCCACCCCCTCTCGGACTGGTGACGACCCAGTTCAACTCGATGAAACCACTGGAATGTCATCAGCAGGACGTAGCATGCTGTAGTGGTACCACTTGTCGCCTTTCCCGTGGAGCTAGACAGCTCGGTCAGTGCGGGCAGTGACGGTGAATGGACCGGACCAATGAGGTTCGTTTCACTTGCGAGACAGGCGTTTAAGAAACACCGGAGTGTTTCTTGAAGTAACCACCGGAGCCGTCGGAGAACCAGATGATGGGGCCAGATCTCGCACCTGAGAGGAGAGGGAAGAAGCAAGAGCATGCAGTTGTTTCCAATAAGAAGTTGAATCAATGGAGGGAAGAGGGATCTCTTCCGCTGGAAAGAGGGTAGAGTGAGGGCTGGGCATGAGACGGCCCGTCCACATCTCATATGGAGAGTGTCCAGAGAGGGTGTTGATGCTATGAATAATGGCTAGCAAGGCCAGGGGTAGGGCCTGAAGCCAATTAAGAGATGTTGTGGACATGATTTTATCCAGTTTGTCCTTCAGAGAGCGGTTCATACGCTCCACTCTGTCTTGGCTCCGAGGATGATACACTGAGCCAAAGGAATGTTTGAGGCCTCGCATAGCCTCAACATGATGGAGGGTGGCCGACGTGAAGTGAGTGTCATTATCAGATCGCACATGAGCTGGTACGCCGTGTGCTGGGATATAAGGATTGATCCACGGACGTAATGACAGACAGGGAGTCCTCCTTGGCACATGGATAGGCCTCTGGGCATCCTGTGTAGGAATCAACAATGACGAGAAGATAACGTTTACCTGAGACAGGAGAACACATGTCCGTGAAATCCAGAGAAATCTCATCAGCTGGCCAAAGAGCTACAGCCAGATGTCCAGGCATTGGCTTGAGAGTAGGGCGAACATTGAAATACACACGTGTCACGTGTCACATAGTCTCCATTTATGACCCACACCCCTTCTTGATCACAGACAGCTCCATTGGAGTGCCAAAAGGATTTCTCCTCGGGGGCTGCGGCCTGCTGATGAGACAAGATAACATCCTGTGACAGACACTCCGCTAGGGCAGGTGGGTGTGCCAGATAAACAGTCAAGGATTTAGAGTGGGTGTAACCGGCCCCCATTTTGGCTGCCTGGTCAGCCGCCTCATTACCACGGGCTTGGAGGGTGTTGAGTTTGGAACGTCCGGCTGTTTTGACAATTGCCAATTGTGAAGGAAGAGTAATGCATTTAGCCAGATGCAAAATGAGATCTTGGTGGGCAATAGGGGCACCTCGGGCAGTGAGAAACCCTGTGCGTTGCCACTCCGGCAGGTTGACTATTGCAGCCCCCACAGCATATGCAGAATCACAGTAGACAGTCACAGGCTGGCCCTCTGCTTTCTGCAAAGCAAGACACAATGCCAACACCTCAGCCACCTAAGCTGAGGGATGAGAGGTCAAAGGTTGAGATACGACCAGAGGAACATTTTTTGTGTGTGGGTCATGCCAGACAACAGCAGCGGCAGCCTGAAAAGAGCCGTCTGACTATCTAAAACAACAACCATCGGTGAAATTGACAAGCCCCGTCGGCAATGGTTTGGTCTGCAAGTCAGGCCTGGGTTGTATGTCAGTCAGAACTCGGTACTCACACTCGCGTGGTTCCCCTCCTGAGGCCACGTTGACGTCAGAGTGAAAATAGTGAATGTTTGGGGCTTGTAAACAGTGGTGACTGACAAAGAGAATACATGGTGAAGACAGATGAGGACACAAATGCAAGGACTGCAGCACAATCAGAGGATGTCCCTGTACAAGATGAGACGTTTTGTTGACAATGGTGGCCAGGCCAGCCGCAAAACGGACACACAGGGGCTGTCGTTCAATGGGGTCGAGAGACACACTGACATACATAAGGACATGTCTGGATCCGTCTCGTTTCTGGTACAGCACGCCGTTGGCCACTGTGCCAGAAATAGAGACGTCCGGATGGACAGGAACGGTCGGGTTGGGCACGGCAAGGGCCACAGCCGTAGCCAAAGCCTGCACAAGGTCAATAAAACATGTAGCTGTTTCAGTCGTCCAGTCAAAAGTCGCATTACCATGTTTGGCGCCTTTTGCTTTAATCATAGCATGGAGAGGAGAAGTGTGTTCAACATAACAAGGGATGTAAGCCCTACTGTACCCACACAGACCTAAAAAGGACAGCATGTCACGCACCGTGTGTGGTTTGGGATGTTGCAGAATAGACAGGCGATGATCATTTGACAAAGAATAGGCGTTAGCTGAGATGACACATCCCAAAAAGGACACCGTGCGCCTGCAACATTGCAGCTTTTTCCTGGATACTTTGAACCCGAGAAGGTGTAGTTGGAGTAACAACCGTTTGGTGGCGTCCAGACAGGTGTCTGCTGAGTCACAGGCAAGGAGCAAATCATATACATACTGGACCAAGGTGCACCCCTCCGAGAGCTCGAGGTCCGACAATGCTTGTTGAAGGGCGTGGTTAAATAGCCCTAATTCCCATAATTCCTGCTATCTGGATGTAATGGTAGGCAGAAGAAAGCATTTGCCAGGTCATGAAATATGCATATGTAGGAGACAGGGAGGTGAGGATGCGGTGGGTGTCAGGGACAGGCAGAACAGATGTCACCGTGACATCATTTATTGCTCGTAAATTATGAGCCATGCGGTAACTTTTACCATCTGCCTTC
The DNA here is from genome assembly GCA_024372805.1 of Oostethus manadensis. Lineage (NCBI taxonomy): Eukaryota > Metazoa > Chordata > Actinopteri > Syngnathiformes > Syngnathidae > Oostethus > Oostethus manadensis. The sequence continues at coordinate 4,231,620 of QODF01000261.1, forward strand.
AAACAGGTCAGCACAGGATGGTGGCATGTGCAGCCATGAGCAAGTCCCGTCCGATCAGGCATACCGGTGTGTCGGGTGCATACACAAACCTGTGTCTCAGCTGGAGCCCTGCAAGATGAATGTCCAGAGGCTTCATGAAAGGCAGCAAACGGGGTTTTCCCGAGAAACCCATAAGTTTCTTTATGGACACTTTATGTTACATTGTGGTGTGAGTTTTGACAGAGGAATGGTGCCATTTAGAGTGGATACCGTAGCACCAGCGTCCACCAGTCCCTTCAATGATTTCCTGTCCACAGTCATGGGGAGCAAGGGTTCTGCCGTGTCCTTGCCCCCTGGGCCTCCCAGACACCCCTAGGCCGGATAGTGGGCGCCGGCCTAATCATAATCAGCGTAGTACTGGCCGGCCGCTGGAGGTCCTGTGAAAGCAGGTGCTTGTGTGTTAGGTTACCAACCTGATCGAGTGAAGGGAGCATTCGGCAGTCGGGCCAGTCCCTGTGTTATCTTATCTCGCAGCTGCTTCCCTCCCCTCAAGCTCTGCAGTCGCCGGCCTTGGTGTTGCCTTGTCTTGCTTCTCATGATAGCCAAAGATGTTAATACCGTGGGCACCTGATGTTCCAACGTTGTTCTTTCTCTTTTGTTGTTCTGTTTCTATGTGTGTGTATATGCTCAAGCCTTCAGTCATCAAGCAGGATCACAAAGGGACACATTACAGTATCATCAGCGACCGGAACTATACCTGCCCGACATACGTATGGACCAACAGCACTGTAAGTTACTTTTCCTGTTTCTTTGTTTGACTGCAGCAGTATAGTGTGCAGTAGATACTGTACTGTACTCTTCTAAGATGCCATTGATGTGCGTGTTTTCTTTCAGTATCACACACCAGCCAGTTATATAGGGGAGATAAATTAGAACGGGCCAGTGATGTAAGCAAACGCCACATTTCTTCTTCTCTGTGAGTGTGAGGGTGTCAGTCACCGGATTTGGAACTGTCCTCACATGGTGAGAATCAATGGAATCACAGGAGTTCTAAAATTAAAAGGAACGACATGTGGAGATATAAATAGAATCAATAATTTAAACATATACAAATGTAGTCATATTCATTTCCATTTTGGCATTTGTGGAATGGATAATTATTTCAGTTTATATGAAACTATAATTTCAGATATATGGACAGTTGCTCAGAAACGTTCAGATTTCTACTTGTGTTTTAGCGAACAAATCGGCTCTATGGAATGAACGACTACTTGAAGTCAACGACAGAAGCAGGCTTGCGTCGTTGGGAGCCTTTGGGGAGCCAATACGTTGTTTTTTTTCCTGTTAAAGGTTACGGAGCCCCTAAAGGGACATGTAGAAGAAAAAAAAATTTAACTTTTGCGAACAAGGACAGCAAGATCCGAATACGCTTCGACGACAGAGCACTTGTTCGCTGCTATTTTATGTCGATATGTTTTGACCTTTCAGATACCCGAATAAATGTTTTACCGTGTTCCAGTGCTCTTCCGTTGGTTCATCAAAATGTTGAGATTTTAGTGACCACAAAACTTAAGTCTGGTCTAGTGCATGTGGATAGATATATTAATCTTCCCACAACCTCTCTGTACTTTCTTGGGTTTATAATTTTTTTTCAGCATTTTCTGTGTATCCAAGTTTCAGTTCACAAGGAGTCTCTCTCAACTTGCAACTTTCCATGTCAAATCTTTCAAGTATTTTGTACACCTGGGATAGGCTCCCGCATAACCCCGACACTAATGAGGATAAGCGGTATACAAAATGGATGGATTTTTTCTGTGACATAACTTGACCTTCCATTTGTTCAAAGACTATTCCCAGGAAATGTGTAAGTCGTCCCAAATCCTTCATTTTGAACTTTTCAGTTAGCATTGCTTTCACATTTGACAGTACATTGTCAGTCTTAGCTGCTATGATCAGATCATCAACCCATATGATAAGGGTGACCTTTTCCTCATGTTCTTCTTTTGTGTAAACACAGTGATCCGCAGGTTTCTGCATGTAACCGTTCTCAGTCAAATATGCATGGAACATAGCATTCCAATTTCTACCAGATTGCTTGAGACCATTTATGCAGCTTATGTATAATCTTTCCACCCACTTGAGAACCTTCTGGTTGTTCAACCTACAGTTCACAGTCAACCGGACCATGTAAATATGCCGTTTTGACATCCATCTGATGCAAGATTAGATTGTCCTTTGCGGCCTTTTGCATGATGACCCTCACACCGGTCATAACAGAAGTTGGTGAGAATGTCTCTTCATAGTCAGTTCCTGGTTTTTGACTGTAGTCTTTTGCCACAAATCTTGCTTTATATTTTTGTGCTCCATCATTGTCTCTCTTGATGGCATACAGCCACTGCTTGTTTACCCGGTGGTAGAGAAGTGAGACTGAAAGTTTCATTTTCCTCTAGTGACTGCATCTCCTCATCCATCACACTCATTCATTGCCTGGAGTTGGATGAAGCCATGGCATCCTTGTAGGTCTGAGGGATGTCACACATGGCTCTGTAACAGGAATCTATACATATTTAAAGTTTGTCTATCTTTTCTTCTGTTTCAAAGTCCTGTAGGTAAGTTGGTTTCTTTCTAGCTCTTTGTGAGTTCCGTCTAATACTCTCACAACTGTTTCCTAACTGAGCTGGTTCAGTTTGTTGTGGGGTAACTGTAGCATCCTCACTTTCTTTATCTTGACTTGATGCTTTTTCTTTGTTATCGCAAGTTACCGGAAAGATCTCATGCCTGAAAACTCAATGTATGGTTTCGATGTATGAGTCTCTTTTTCATTTTCTGCTTTGGTTGTGAATTTCACCAACCCTTTCTTTTGGACTCTCTCTTGCTCTTGTAGCAGGTTCGAACAGAGGTACTGGGAGTTCAATAAATCCAAATTGAAGGAGAGATAAACACAGCTATTTATTTACACACCAAGCCAAATTAAAATAGACGTCTGGGATAATTACCTTTCCTTGTCAGCACAGAAACTACGTGAGCCTTACAACAGCAGATCAGCAAAAAGCAAAGTATCTCTCCCTGCCCAGCTTTTTTATACTTTTGGATGTCTTCGTCTTCTCCGTCTTGCCAACATTTCTTTGTTTGGTGTGCGCATCAATCATCCCTCCTCCCCTGGAGCAAATGGCGATCGGGCCACTCCAGGTGTTCTCTTATATGCATCTGCGCTTCCTTCCTCCTTTCACGCCTTGCAGTTGCCAGACCTCAGTGCCGCCTTATCTTGCTTCTCATGATAGTCGAAGAATATTGATTCCGTGGGCCCTTGATGCTCCAACGATGTTCTTTTTTTGATGTTCTGTTTCTGTATGTGTGTGTGTGTAAGCTCCATCCTTCACTCTGGACAATAAACAAGGTAAGCCGGGCTGTTTTTGTCATAGCCAATGAAAATCCCTTGCTCACACCTAGCATCTAACTTCCCTTTCTCTTGTTTTTAGGCAAAACACATAGATCTGAACTTCTGAAGGTTGGAAACATTTGGTTTCACACCTGTAAACATCTCACATGGTGTTTTTCTTGTGCGTCTACTGTAGCACCTGTTCCTGACATTTGCAGCTGGCTGTACAGCGTAGTTCCAAAGTTTATCTGGCAGTTTGCTCTCTAATAGTAAGCATCTCGTCATTTCATACAGAGTTTCCCAACCTCTCTCTGCCGTGCCGTTTTGAAGTGGTCAATAAGGTGCAGACCTTTCATGCCTCATTCTATACTTTGTCAACAACTCTTGAAACTCTGTGGTTGTAAACTCAGTGCAATTATCTGAACGTATGCACTTGATTCCGTTGTCTGAAGATTCTGTGCCCTTCATCTTCTCTGCTTCTTCACAGATTCTTAGTCTTCTCTTAAAGTCTGAAAATGTAACATTGTCTTCAATTTGTGTTAGGTGGACTGCTAGTGACTTAAAGATGTCCGGTAGCCCACCAAGTATCATGGCTATTGTTAATCCATCACTCATGGTTTCTCCTGCATCTCTCAATGCTGTAATGAGATTTTTACGCTCTTATTATATAGTCTGTAACGCTTTCATTGTCCATCATCTTTATCTCGGTCAATGATGTGTATAGGCTTCTTCATCTTGGCTTGCTTTTCCCAGAATACTGTTCTTTCAGTATTTTAAGGGCTTTTCTGCCATCATTTGCAGCTTCATGTCGAATCAGCGACAAGCTTTTATCATTGATCATCCTAATTAGCTGGGCGTAGCAGTCAGCATGTTTCCTTTTGTCTTCAGCTAGTAGCTCTTCATCAGCTCCACTTGGTGCATGCGGAATAGTCTCCTTTAAATTTAGGATGTGCAAATGACCAAGCAATCATGTTTCCCAGAGATCATACGTCTCTTCTTTTCCATCCAAAATGAGCTGGGGCGCTATTACTGCCGGCGCTTTTCTGGTCGCCATTTTTACACACTTGAAATATTCGTGCAGTCTTTTATTTAGCTTAATTCTTAGCTCTTTTTTCGTGTAATACTTCACGACACTCTTCTTGATATTTTCGTCGTTTCCTTAGCTTAGTGTCTATTCACGTCCCCCGTCAAAGCTCAGTGTCACGCTTCGCGACAAACTTCTGGCGGTCGTCAATCATGTTCAACTCCACCTGGGCCGTAACCTGTTAGGCGGCGGTGTTTCCGTCTCGTGTGGGAGTCAAATATGACACCAACGTGAAGCCCCAGTAGACATTTATTATGCATTGCGGCAGACCGCAGCCATGAACATACACCGCCAAAGCTCGGCTTCCTCATTCGCGCCATTAACATGCGTCACTTCTTCTTCTTCTTCTTTGTAGTTTAACGGCGGATGCAGACTGCAATAGTGCACTACCGCCACCCTCCGGTTATGAATGATCGCTATGGCTTACAGGCTATGTTCATATTATACATTATGCTTCTCCAAAAAGAGAAAAAAATTAACAAATTCAAAAAAAAAATACATAAACAAATATACATATCTATATTCTATTAAATTATATTACTAAGTTTGGTGGATTTTACAAATTCCAACAGATACTTTATTACCTTATGCTTTGATTGTTTACTTATGATATTTTTTAAGCTGAATACCTCTCCCATATCTTTGATTTTCCTCTTTAGGTTATTTCTTTCTCTGTTATACCTTATGCAGTTTATAAGTACATGCTCTACTGTTTCTAAAACTTTGCATTTATCACACTTTCCATTTTCATGTTTACCCATTATTAAAAGTGTCTTATTTAATCCAGTATGTCCTAACTGAAGCCTAGTAATTATTGTTTCCTCTTTTCTGCACCTGCCACCCTGACGGCCCGTCCCAACCTGTGGATTATTAAGAAATAATTCTATCCCCCTCCTTTCTTTGTTCCATCTCTCTTGCCATTTACTCACAATTTTCCTTTTAATTATAGATTCAGCCTCTGATTTTCCAACTCTACACTGAACTAATATTGTTTCTGTTCCTAGTGCTTGCTTTGGATGCCTATCTGCCAACTCATTTCCCACCACTCCCACATGAGCTGGAACCCACACCAATTTAACATGAGTCCCAGCACTTTCAATTATAAAAATCATAACTGTTATCTCACACACAAGATCATTTCTTTCGCTCAGGTTACCTGATTGAATGTTTTACAAAGCTTAAAGTGAGTCTGTACATATTATTGCTCTTACTGGTTTGCTTTGTTCCACCCACTGCAGTGCCATTATAATTGCCACAAGTTCTGCGGTAAATACCGAAATATTATCTGTTACTCTTGCTGGAAATTTGATATTCAATTCTGGCACCACAATTGCCACCGATACCTTTTCAGTTTCTGGTTGCTTAGATCCATCAGTGAAAATCTGAATATATCCAGAATATCTATCTACATGCATCATTGCGAATTGTCCTTTATCTCCAATTTACTTCTTAAGCTTTTCATACACGGCATTATTTATCTCTGGATCCGTTAGCAACCATGGTGGGTGTTGAGGATAAACAATAATAGGACTACACTCAAGATAGGCAACTCCTAATATCTCCGCTTTTCCCTGCGCACTACTACCAAAATGATCTCTTTTACTGTTTAACTGCTCCCAAGTTGGGACGGGAACACTTTTATTTGTATGCTACTCCCCATGCCCCTTCAGATGTATGTAATATGATAGAATAATCTGAAGTTTTCTTAAATCAAGAGGTAGCTCACCAACTTTGACCTGTAATGCACACACTAGGGTAGTTCTTTTAGCCCTGAACAAAGTCTTAATGTCATACTCTGAATACCATCAAGTCTCTTCAGATGAATTTTTCCTGCTGACCCATATGCTAAGCACCCATAATCAATTACTGACCTTATCAATCCAACATATATTCTTTTCATCGATACCATATCGGCTCCCCATTCCTTGCTACTCAAACACCTCATTATATTAGTAACTTTTTTACACTTACTATTTTCCCTATATGTATTTGCCATGTGATCTTGGAATCAAACCACATTCCCAAAAACCTGCTACATTTAACATTTTCTAGCACTTTACTATACATTGTGAACTTAAATTCTTCCTCTATTTTTTATATGTAAAAATTATTGTGTTTGTTTTTTCCACAGAGAATCTAAATCCCCATTTACCAGCCCATACCTCTACCGTATTAATTGCTATTTGTAAACTCTTCTCTATATGTTGAATATTCTTGCCTTTTTTCCAAAGTGCACCATCATCAGCAAACAATGACTTACCTATTCTATAATCAACTGAGTCATATATATCATTTATCATAATAGAAAACAAAAAGGGGCTAATCACACTTCCTTGAGGCACCCCATTCTCTACAGTCATACATTCTGAGAAACATCCATTGATTCTCACTTGCATTTCCCTGTGACTGAGAAAATCCTTAATCCACTTATAGATATTTCCTACTATTCCTAATTTCCACATTTTTATTAGCACCCCATCTCGCCATAACATATCATATGCCTTTTCCACATCAAAGAAGACAGCCGCTATTGTTTCTTTGTTTGCTTGCGCATTCCTTATATTGTGCTCTAATTTGATTATTGGATCCATAGGAGATCTTCCTCTTCTAAAACCACTTTGGAATGTTGTCACAAAATTTCTGGACTCGAGATAATAATGTATCCGCTCAACGATCATTTTTTCCATAATTTTCCCAAGATGAGACGTTAAAGCTATTGGTCTATAGTTTGTTGCTACTGCAGGGTCTTTTCCTGGTTTCCTAATTGGCACAACTTCCAACTTCTAGGAACTTTTCCTTCTTCCCAAGTTTTATTTTACATGCTTAATACAATTTTAAGAGCTTCTTCACTGAGATGCTTTAACATAGCATAACTTATTTTATCTTTACCTGGTGAAGTTACTTTTGCTTTTTTTATTGCCGTTTTTAATTCACTTAAAGTAAATGGGACATTCAAAGAAACATACTTTCCTTCTATATTTTCTAAGATATTTTTATATTGCTTCTTTGTTTCCTCTCTTTTTTCCCTCTCCTCTAATGTTAAGTTTTCACAACTATGTACTTTGGCTAGTATCCTTACCATCATTTTTGCTTTATCCTCATCCTTTGTTGCCACCCATCTTTTAAAACTGGGTAACTCCAGAATGGTTGCACACCACTCATCTTTTTTACAACTCCCCATACTTTATTTATAGGAGTACTTCTCCCTATATTCTCACAATATAAAAAATAATAAGAAAATCCCTTTTTAGATTTTCTTATTATTTTCCTTACCCTTGCCTGTTCCCTCCACGTACTTACTGAAATTCATACTTTTCTGAAATTCTTTCAGCATTTTGTTTCTACTTTTTACTGCATGTGCACAATCTTGTGTCCACCAAGGGACTGCACTATTCTTTTTACTTCCCGACCTCTCCGGTATGGATGTTTTAGCAGCTTCCACTATAGCCATGCTTCCATTTTTATTTATTATTTCAATATCCTCATTTATCTCAATTTTTTTAATATTTCTGTCACTCAAAAAGATAAACATTTCCCAGTTAGCTTTGTCTATTACCCATCGCTCTGTACATTTTTTGGAAGTATTACAATTTCTGTTACCAATTGAGAAGGAAACCGAATAGTGATCACTTCCTATTGTTGTATCCTTAATGATTCCCATACTATCTTGTTTGCCATCGTCTGAGACACCATTGTCAATTGAGAATCTAACACAGACTGTGCTGTCAGACCTATTCTTGTAGTTGATCCATCATTTAAACACACCAAATTCTTCAACCCATATTATTTTCTGTTCATCTTGTCTTTCAATTAACTCCAATGCTTCAATGTCTAACCGTTTGCATGGATTATAGAAATCCACAAACACGTATTTGATGTGTACGCTCCAAACTTCTACTACTATGTATTCTAACAGCTGACCTTTTCCCAGTACTCTGTATGATATCCCCTCCTTTACAAAGACAGCACACCCTCCCACACTACTAACTATCACTTCTCTCACACATATAACCTTTAATAACAAAATTCAAATGTGGTTTTAACCATGTTTCTACTACACATCTTACATCAGGTTTACTGCTTTGCTCTGAAATATATTGCTTAAATTCTTGACCATTCGCTATCAGGCTTTTAGCATTCCACTGCAGAAAATGCATTTTTATATTTATGAATGTGACCCCACCTCCTTCTCTGATCTTTCTCGGTTTCTAAGCTCCTCATACACTTGCTCCCATGTGATGTCCTTAATGTATCGGGTTGCACTTTTCACAACAATAGCTGTTTTCTCAGACTTGCGCTTAGCTTGATATGTACAGTTGATCACTTCTGCAATGAAATACAAAAAATTTTCCTTTTTAACAATTTAAGAGTCCTCTTGAACACTACAACACTTTTCACCGCCTGTTTCCCTTGAACTTTTTTTTGCTGCCTCTGCATATGATATTTTCCCTTCTGTTCTTATTTGCTGTATTTCATTTGCCCTTTTCCTTGCTTCACATTCTCTATGTCCCACACTATGAGCTCCACCACAGTTCACACATTTCTCTTTAACACCTGTCCCACATGTACCATAATCATGTTCTCCTCCACACCTTCCACATGTCTGCTTTCTTTTGCAATATACAGCAATATGTCCATATTTCTGGCACTTATAGCACTGCAGCGGTGATGGCACATACATTCTCACATTATAATTCATGCACCCTATCACCACATATCTAGGTAGCATTTCGTCCTGAAATTCTACCAAAACTGATGGACTGTCCATCTTTTCTCCATCTCTGCATGTTTTTAATCTCTTCAGGTTGATTGCTCGGCCCCCTTTAATGCTCTTTGTAGATCTCTACTACTGGTATTCCATAAATCACTCCTCTTGTTAGTTTCCCGATTCCTACTTTCTTCCTGGCAATTATTTCCTTTTACATATGTTTGTTAATCTTAACAACCTCTCTCGTTGTCCCTCATAGAAACACACAATCATTAAATCTCCATCTGAGCGTACTCTTGCTCTTTTGACTTCACCTATACTTTCATATAGGATTGGAGTTATTGCCACAGGTCCCACTTTTCCTTATGTCATGCCCTCCTTTGAATTTGAGAAGCACTTTAAACTCTTCTCCTTCAATCTTCCTACGCACCACTCTCTCTTTCTTGCTCATGCTATCTGATCCACTATCCTGACTCAACATACTTTTTCCTGTCTTTTTCCTATGTGATCTTACTTCCAACCAGTCGCTATTATCCTCCATACTTCCCTCACTCCAACCTCCCCCCCACCCTGCCGTTAATCGATCATTCACAATCCTGAGCAAATATTTTGACAACAACTCACGTCCGTTCAAACGTTCGCACTTCCGGGTTCCTCCCGCCCCCAAGTGTCCATGCGTCACTTCCGTGTACATCGCATTACAAAATAAGAGCTCCCTTAAAGTAAAGGCCCACTGTGACAATGCTTAACAGGATGTTTCACTATATATATATATATATATATATATAGCTAAGTAATTGTATTTTGTGACGTGGGCGGGGCTTACACGACCTACTTCCTGATTGTGTTGTTATTAGCTTTGTCATGCATTAGAAAAGCAACGGCGCCGCCGCAAACTAAAGCTACCAAATGGAGTCGTATGGTTCGGACACGGAGGGAGAGGAGCAGCAAACGCCTCTTCTTCACCGGGGATACAAAGGCGACGTCCAGCGCGGTGAGACTTGACGCTTGAAGCAACACTCCATCGGTCGGTTTTACATTTGGTGCACCGCTGATGAATAAAATAAGCACGTCATTAACACGCCCAAATGCAATGTTTACACTGTTGTGGCGCTCCGGGCTCCCAAAACACTTCTAACTCATTCGCCGCGCTGTCACGAGACCGCTGCTGTGGACATAACTTATGGCGCGCTTTACTTACTCTGGTGAGAATCCGCCTAGATTTGTTATTGTTGTCAAGTAGACGCCTACTGCTAATTTATTCGTGGTTTCAGCAAATGATCAAATGTGTGGGTGTATGTAGGTTCTGATCGGTTACAATGTCTTTGCCACGGCTAAAAATTAATTTTTTATTGTTTCCACAGGTTAACGCATCATATGGCATTTGTTTAGCATATTATTACCAATGCAATTAGTAATCAATCAATGGGGGGCGTGATTGTTGTCACGGGACCCGGAATTCCCGGCTGCACAGCTGGGATAGCCTCCAGCATACCCGAGACCTTAATGAGGATAAGCGGCAAAGAAAATGAATGAATGAATTAATAATCTCAATAACAACATTTCNGATTTGTTATTGTTGTCAAGTAGACGCCTACTGCTAATTTATTCGTGGTTTCAGCAAATGATCAAATGTGTGGGTGTATGTAGGTTCTGATCGGTTACAATGTCTTTGCCACGGCTAAAAATTAATTTTTTATTGTTTCCACAGGTTAACGCATCATATGGCATTTGTTTAGCATATTATTACCAATGCAATTAGTAATCAATCAATGGGGGGCGTGATTGTTGTCACGGGACCCGGAATTCCCGGCTGCACAGCTGGGATAGGCTCCAGCATACCCGAGACCTTAATGAGGAAAAGCGGCAAAGAAAATGAATGAATGAATTAATAATCTCAATAACAACATTTCTTTGTGTGTTTTATTGAAAGCAAGGCCGAGTGTACGCAGACAACCATTGTGGACAACTTACAATAAAAGCCTTTCCCTTCATTCATGGAAGTATCAAAGAGAAAATCATTCATTATATGTGAGAAATAAGTCACAGTTGCAGTTAAAAAAAGCTACTTTTGTGCAACCGTTAAAACACAAAAATAATAAAAAACAGGAGTTGTTTTAGTGGCTGTGATTGAGACTTGAGATATGCAGACTAGAAGTTATAATTAAGGATCTCTTGAGCTACATTTTTGGCTGAATGTGGTTTTTATAATAGCTCTTCAAAGCATTAAAATACATTAATTCATTCGTTCATTTTCTATACCGCTTATCCTCATTAGGGTCGCTGGTGTGCTGGAGCCTATCCCAGCCGACTTTGGGTGGGAGGCGGGGTACACCCTGGACTTAGTGTGTGGGTTACAGAGGGCAGTGGAAATCAGCATGTTGGTTAGAGCAGTGTTTTTCAAAGTGGAGGACACGCCTCCTAGAGGGGGCCCGGCGTTATGACAGGAGGGGCGCGGGGTTACTACAAACACTTTTCATTATTACCAGACTTTTTGGGTGGGGTGCGGTGCAAAAAAAGTTTGGGAACCACTGGGTTAGAGTGTTTGGAGTCAAGTGCGTGGAATAAGAACGCTATAAAGTGTCGCCAGTGTTACCAATTGGCAATTTTGTCGCTACATCTGGCAACATTCCAACCCCCCTTGACAACATACATTAAAAAAGCGAAAAGCGACAAATGTAGCTACTTTTTTGTGGCGGTTGTTGGGAATTTTCTGCTATTGTGAAAGCACGTACTTTCGCACGTACTGCATTTTGTATTGTCACTGGGCAGCATCGGGTGCTGTTAACAGGTCCCACCTTGCCCAAAGGCAGTCACAAGCCGCCGTTGTACAGTATTCATGATACACAGAGCATGTGGAACTCTACACATCAAAAGTGCAAATTAATCATGTATGCACGAGCCACGATGCAGTGGGGTTCAGGGCTCGCCCTCTTTTACATAGCGAGATTTAAAAAATGTAATCAACTATTTAATCATCAGTAAGCTGGATCAAAGAGGAGGATGTGTTTATATTTTGTTAAGTCAATTGCTCGATGGCAAGGCCCCGAGGGTGGACGAGATCCGCCCGGAGTTCCTTAAGGCCCTGGATGCTGTGGGCGCGTCTTGGTTGACACAATTCTGCAGCATCACGTGGACATTGGGGGCGGTGCCCCTGGATTGGCAGACTGGGGTGGTTGGTCCAGCTTTTCAAGATGGGGGACCAGAGGGTGTTCCAACCATCATGGGATTGCCCTCCTCAGCCTTCCTGGTATTGTCTATTCAGGGGTTCTGTAGAGGAGGATCCGCCGCATAGTCAAATCTCTTGTGTTTTTTTTTTTAAGACTGTGGACCAGTTCTTTACTTTTGACAGGGTCTTTGAGGGTATATGGGAATTTCCCCAATCAGTCTACATGTGTTTTGTGGGCTTGGAGAAGGCATTTGACTGTGTTCCTCTGGAAATACTGTGGGGAGTAGTCTGAGAATATGGAGTATCGGTCCACCTGATTCAGGTGGTTCGTTCCGTGTATGACTGGTGTCAGAGTTTGGTTTGCATTGCCGGCAATAAGTCGGACTCGTTTCCAGTGAGGGTTGGAATTTGCCCGGGCAGCCCTTTGTCACAGATGTGTTCATTACTTTTATAGACAGAATTTGTAGAATTAGCACCTCCAATTCTTGAGTCCATGGTACTCACCAGGAAAAGGGTGGGGTGCCATCCCCGGGTTGGGGATGAGATGATACTAAGTAGTACCTTCTCCACATGCTAACTAAAGAATGGTCACATATTAGCCACTCCCACTGTACTGAAGGAAACAGGAAGTCAGACATATTGAGGTGAACGCACAATGCGAGAATAATAAATGTATGAAATCTAAAACACACAAAAGACACTGAGCTCGCTGACTTTTCCGTGATTGTGTTGTTTGTTGGTGATACACGTGGTAATCCTTTCCTGTGACTTACTCTCTGGTCCCACAGCACCGGCTTGCTGCTCGACCCGTTGTGGCCTGGCCGTTATGTCCTTTTACGCCTTCTTTGTGGTCTACTCCTTGCGGGTCAACCTGAGCGTGGCCATGGTGGACATGCTCAGCACCAACCACCAGCCCAACACCAACCACAGCAGCTCTGTGTGCCCCCCTCACATCAGCCCTGCACAGCCCAAACGCAACCACTCGGTAATTTCTTACACTAAAGCCGCCAAAGCTCGGTACCATTTAGTTCTAATTTTCAGAAATGTGTCCCCTGTGTCACTCCCCCCAGGCCAGCGTGTATGACTGGGACACTGAGACGCAGGGCTGGATCCTGAGTTCTTTCTTCTACGGCTACATTGTCACGCAAATCCCCGGAGGGTACCTGGCCAGCCGCTTTGGGTCCAAGTGGCTGTTGGGCATCGGAATCCTGGTAACCGTCGTGTTCACGTTACTCACCCCTGTGGCGGCCAACCTTGGCGCCAGTTACCTCATCGGCATCAGGATCTTGGAAGGGATTGGGGAGGTAGGCCGTTCACAACCCGGACTACCGACATAAAGCCTGGAGGAGGAGGTCTTGTGTTACACATGCTTAAAATGTGTGAAAAACGTATATATTATCGTACGAATGCTCGTCTCAGCGTTTGCTTGTTTTAGTGATACTGTGGATGCTTCTCAGAATTCGCGCAATTAAAAAAAGAAGATTCTTACCTCAGCATTCACACAATATTTGCTTTGAGATACAGTATCAGTCATTGTTCGCCTATCAGCATTCACCCGTAGCATTTTCTACTGTACAGTTCAATCTAAAACAATGGTGTGACATTGTGTACTGTATTTATCACGCACCTTCAGTGCAGCGTGACCATGATGCATCACAGTTCTTGTGTCTGCGTGCAGGGCGTCTCTTACCCTGCTATGTACAACATGTGGGCAACGTGGGCGCCGCCCCTGGAGAGGAGCCGCCTGCTCAGCCTCACCTACATCGGTGAGATGAACAAGCAACAAGACAATCTAGTGAAATGTGGTCAAACCTTCAAGTCCACCAAAACCAGTTCATTTGCACAAGCTGCTCTTTTTTAAGCAATAATGTCTCGCAGGATCCCAAATGGGGACCGTGTTGTCCCTCCCCCTGTCTGGTGAAATCTGCTTCTACTTGGACTGGACCTATGTCTTCTATGTCTTTGGTAATTACACTAACCTTAACGGCATGTAATAATGCTCATTTTCAAAATGTATAATATATTTATTATTGGGCTTGTCCAACTGCACTGCATCATATTTAATTTATAATACATGTTATACAGTATATTATATACATAATATATAGCTGTAACATCAGCTAATATTTTGGTTGTATTGTAGTAAGGGCAAAAAAAATTTCAACAACAGCAAAAACCTAGAAATATTTTTAGTAATTTTACAAGAAGAAAGTCAAAATATTAAGAGAAAAAAAGCGTAAAATATCACTGTAATATTATTTGGAAAAAATTTTTACAATTTAAGTAGCTTAACGTTGAATTATTAAAGCAAAATGGTTTTTTTTCTTTACAAGGTAATCATATGAGACAGTAGTATGAGACGGCGCCTCTGTGTGTGTTCCGCTAAGCTGGAGGTTTTAAGTTTTTCCTGCAGTTCAAAGCAATGGCCGCTGTAAGAAGTGTGTTACGCAACTGATTATGGGATGCCCGTTACCTCGCTTTGCTGGCTTCTGTGTATGAGGGGTAGAAGCTGTATCTTCTGATATGGCTCTGACGAGGCAATTATAGCTATTGGAAAAAGTGCTAAATAGGTTGATGTACAACAATAAACACATTATTAAGTGAACATCTCGCTGACGATGTACATGACATTTGTATCACATTGTGGCCTATGTTAGGTTTCAAGATGACCTGGCCTTTGATTCAGTGTTAGATAAGCTGATAGCAGCGTCTTCTCTGTTCCTCTTTATGTAGTGTTGTTTGCATGTTGCCCACATTTGACTTGTGCTGTATCAGCTAATGTCTGTGTGTTAAGGTGCTGTGGGCCTCTTGTGGTTTGTGCTGTGGACTTTCCTGGTCTTTGACAATCCAAACACTCATCGTTGGATCTCGGACCGAGAGAAACTCTACATCGTCAGCTCGCTGAAGAACGAGGTGATGCCATGTAGAAATGAAAAGGCTCTAATGTGCGGCTTTATGACGCTCGATTGTAAAGCGAAGGTCAGAAGGAGAATTTGCTTCTGCATCAGAGACGCCACCATGCTCTTTAAACACTTTGACATGAAACAGCAAAAAGTAGATGAAACAGAGTAGAACGCCAAGGCGGATCCAATGTGAGGCAAAACTAATATTTGTTTCTTTTCTTTTTATTCAAATGATAGAGCTCCTGAGGGAGTGCAAACATTCTAAAGTAAGAAAACCTTTACCATAAAGCATGGTTATCCAAAGTTTGGCCTATGGGCCTTTTTCAGCCCGGATTTAGTTATTTCCTAAACCGTGGTTTGTTGTAAAGATAAAATGAATTTACTAGTATTGAGATATTACACTGTTAAATTTGTTATCTATGACACAAAGCTAAGGCATAGACATTTTGTTCAGATACTGCAGCTTAGCATATATCAACAAACATTATATTGGGTTAGCGTCAGTGTCAATTTTGTTATCAGGTCATTTTTATCATAATTTTTAATAACCTTTGTTTGTTTTGCCCATCATCCACAGTCCTTATGTAAGATATAAACACAGATGTCTCTTTTTCATGCATTCTAAGATATAAAAACAGATAAAAAAGACTGAGCTAAGAATGCATGTAATAGGAAACATATTCCGCATATAAACCCTTTGGGAAAAAAACAACACTCCATTTGAGTATAATGTGACATGTGTATTAACCAGTGCTTCTCTATATTGGGAAAGGACCTCCTGGGGGGATGTGGTGAAGTGTCGGGGCGGGAGCTGAGAGTACTTTCAATAATAAGTTTGATTTGATTATTGGAAACTTCAGAAAAAATGTAGAATGACTCCCTCCTGCTTTCTACCAGCTGTCCCCCTCACATGGAAACATTCCCTGGCGAGCCATACTGACGTCTCGCCCGCTCTTGGCCATAGTGGCGGCCCACTTTTCTTACAATTGGACCTTCTACACGCTCCTCACCCTGCTGCCGACCTACATGAACGACATACTGGG
>QODF01000261.1:4250996-4276181 GCA_024372805.1 Oostethus manadensis
CAATTTCAACTGACGATAAACACCGGCGAAAGATGGTGGAAGCCAGCGAGGTTAGCTTAGTTTAGCATTACTACCGCAGTTACAGTGGCTGTGTGTGCGCGCAACTCGGGCTGGATGAGTATATTTTCACCGCGTTGTGTTTTACCAATTTAACTTACGGAGCGTTTTATAATACCTGATGACAACGTGCAGGTTGTGAAAAAAGGCAAAAAGCACCTTTTTTCCACCGAGCTAGTCTTAGACAATCGTTACATTCACATTCTCAACACACTTCCAGGCCTTCAAAATAAGAGCTCCTTTTGCCCAATGCCGCCTAACTGTGTAAACAAAATAAGTGTCATAAAAAATATGACATATGCAGTTAGAACTGGATGGGGGACTACATCTTCCTTCATCACAAGCACGGGCATTACAGTTTGTTGAGGATTTTGTAGCAAAGTGTGCAGAGACGGACATCCAATTGGGAAAGTTAGCCAAGCTACATCAATTACTGGGCAAATTTGTCCATTGATGTATTGATCAATAAATGTAATGATTTTTTTCATAGGACTAAAAACTCAATATAGTAAAGACAAGAATAAATAAGCCATTTAGAATAGATGACTAGTGCTTGTGTGTGTTGCTATAAATGTGTTCCTGAGGGGAGTGGAGTGGCGGACAGGAAGTGATGTCAGGGGTTCAAAGTTGAGTTTGAACTTGGCATGGGTTATGGCTGCAACAGTTTATTAGGGATTAATAGGGACTTTTGTGCCTGTGAGGTATGTTATCTTTTAGCTTCTTTCCGGTGTCATTTCCAGCCAACAAATCAATTTTGCCAGGATGTGAATCAATTCTGGCTAAACTGTTCAATTTAATCACATTAATTCAATTAGTTTGTTTAATATACTAAATGACTTAACTGCTTGTAATGTTTTTATTATCCTGGTGTTATGACGGCATTATAGCTTTTTAAAAGGATGTTTTCTACTCTGTATTGGACACTAAGATGCAACTTTAAGTGATATATCATTATTATTATTTTTGGCCACGTGTCAATGCTCAGGTGTCATAAAAAAGGGATTTCAAAGAGATAATTTTCTTACTTTAAAAAAAATGAATCTAACACATTGAGGTTTATATGAACTGTACACGAAACACACAGGGGTTGATTAGTAGCTTTCAACCCTTAAAGCCTGTTGTCATGTACGGGGAGGTAACAGGATCCAGTTTGCACACTCTGTCCACAATTACTGTAGCACTGCACTTGTGCCTTATTTACAAAAGAAAACGTGAAGGAACTTTTTTTTTTTACTATACTAATGTACACAAAGTGTCATCATCCGTGGAAATAGCTCCTGTAAAAATGTCTGAAATGATTTGTCTATGATAAATATTCAATCATCATCAGAGCCCAACTGGACTTAGTGTATGTGTGTTATTGTTATTGTTACACAACACTACAATGACATCATGCGTCGTGTTAATCAGTGGTTCTCAAACAGTGGGGCGGGCTCCCTTTGGGGGAATATTCAAAATAAAAATAGATACTTTATTTATCTCCAAGTAAAATTCCTGTTTTGAGCAACTCTCCAAAACTTAAAAAAAAACATTATTAATTAAGTATGTTACTAGTTAGACAGTTCATCTTGGCTTAGCGTATACTGACCACCATTGGATTAATTTTAGCATATTTAATGTACTTGGACACCCCCGATGCAAATATTCTTTCTCACCATTTGCAATAGAACTGAATCCACACGTTTGAATGAAAACTGACCAACAGTGAATTTATACATCCTTTGCTCTACCCCTTCCAAGTTCCACAAGCACGACTTGCAGGTCTCTGCCTCATACGGTCCATAGTCTGACATTACAACATATTTTACCTCATAGTAACTGACATTAAAAATCTAACTACTCACTAGGGATGAGCGAGTACACCACTATCAGTAGCTGTACTTGGAGTGGGCAGGTTTTAATCAGAAAGTGGTGGGGTTTAAAAGTTTTAAAAACCTGCAACAAAATAAAAGTACTCAATTAATAAAACATTATGTCATACTCTGCCATGGATAAATAAACAAAAATGAAATGGGAGTGAAATTAAGTGGTTATTTTGGCACTATTTGGATACGCCCTATTTTCTGTCACGCCTCTCCTAGGGGCCAGAAATGTTGTCGAGCTGTCAAGTATTTTCCAGAGTCAAATGGCATGTGGAGTATAATACATTTGGACATATTGGCAAGTTTACACTTGAAAGTACTCCCTACTTCTCTGTGGAAGTTCATCACTGGGCTAAAACGACCAGGTTATGTCCAGGATTTCAGCTTGAAATGGGCTACGAGAGTGCCACCGTTTGATGGCGTCACCATTTATTGGGAACCTATGGAGGCCATGTGGACAGGGAAAAAGAAAATTGAAGAAAAAAAAAAAAGCATTCCCTGATGAAATGATCATCTACAAGCGAGAAAGATTTCCACCCGAGGAAATACGCCTGATACGCTCACCTTTTAATATAATAGGAATGTAGGAGCCATTTGTGTTTGTTTGTGTTAAGTTAATTTGGATTCTTTCTGGGTTTGCTATTGGTCTAGCACGGGTGTCTGTATAGAGGCGTGGCATATAAAGGCGCGGAAGCGACAGTGCATGAAATCAGGGTGACGGGAGGTCACACGGTTTTTACCGCTCACGCGCCAATTCACGGATGCAAGAATTCAGCCTGCCATAATACTCTACATTCTGGACAAAGACATTTTTGTTTTTTTTCTTCTCATGCACAATAAATAATACATTTACTTCAAGCTTACATGTCTGGACAGGTCATTGGAGCACGTTATTGCCTGAAATCCCTACACCCGAAAACGACTAGAGCGAGACTTGGTAGTCGCTACACAAGTAAAAACCTGACCTCGTGGAGAACGTGAAGGCGGACCTTTTGGAAAAGGAGCAAGCCACTTCGAACTCACTAGCAAAGTTGGACGTGCTGCACCCACGCATCTATAATCACCTGCATGATGACGCAATACTCGTTCACTGTCGTCGTCTTCTCAAGTGAGCTTGATTAAGCACATACGATGTACAAGACTTCGAGGTCAAAAAGGCCACTGATGATGAATTTAGAAGATGTGCACAATTGGTTGAATGAAAATTGTGGCGGCACGTGAATGAAAATGAATGCAACAATGTTGAAGGAGGAATGTGATGATGTTTATCCTAAGGACAGCATTTCAAATGTTACTAGTGAGCATTCAAGCAAGCACAGCCGCACATCTGGATCCACCATGTCCGCGTTACACCAACAAGCCCTGGCAGATCAAGCTGCTTTATTTGCAAAGGCCGCTGCTCTTACTAGGAAACAGGAGTTGGAGGAAGAGGAGCAACTGCACAGGTTGGAAGCCGACAAAATAAGGAAACACAGGGAACAATTAGAAATGGAGGCCGAAATAGCCGCCGTTGCAGCACGTTTGTCTGTGTTGGAGGACAATCCAGCTCTAATTGGAGGGACCCTATTTGTCATGGTAAACAGAGCAAAGACGTAGTGTCCTTAACACACAAGCGAAGGTCTTTATGCCTGAGCCTACCACAATGACTGCTCAGCCAAATCTAACAGCGGCGCCATCATCTGCACCTTATATGGAACCTCAAGTGTTCAACATGGTGAACTCCTGTGCACAGGGTCCCAGGCAACACCATAACCAGCCACTAGATGTCACTGTTAAACCTAAATTACAAACAATAAAGGCTGCGTTGCATACTTTCAGAAACCAGTTTGGGAATAGTGTGCCAATGTCAAAGACCACCAGGCAGCTTCATTTGTAGCAAAATTATTTGCCCGTAGAGAAAGCACCGGGCCTGAGCTTGTGCGCAGAAAGTGATAAGTTTATCTTTCAGCTCGCAATGGAAGAAAGACCACATACAAGACGTGGCATCCTCTTAATGGTCAGCTCAATTTATGACCCACTGGGGTTCTTGGCACCATACACTTTGCTACCTAAGCTGCTGCTGCAGTAAATGTGCAAACAAAAGTTAACATGGGATGATCCCATTCCAGAAGAAATGTCAGCGTTGGACTCAATGGCTCCGGGATCTGGAGAAAATAGCATCCTTTTAAAATGGAGCGCAGTATGAAACCCTGCAGCTTTCGAGGCCTCCTGCAGACCCAGTTGCATCCTTTTTCCAATTGAAGCGATTGTGGCTATGGTGCGGTGTCTTACCTGAGGCTACAGGAGCTTCTAGCATTTATGCTTGGCAAGGCTAGGGTGGCACCGTTAAAGCAGACAACTCTTTCTTGCCTTGAGTTTACTGCTGCGGTACTGGCTGCTAAAGTGGACAAAATGTTAAAAGGGGAACTGTCACTCCATCTGAACAGCTCAGGTTTTTGGACCGACAGTCAGACGGTCCTGAAGTATATCTGTAATAACAGCAAGCGATTTCACACATTTGTTGCTAAAAGAGTGGCTGCTATAAGGAAGGCAACAGACCTTTGTCAGTGGAGATACATTGACTCAAGGTCCAATCCAGCGGATGAGGCATCGGGAGGACTCAATGCAGATAGCTTTATATCCTGTCAGAGATGGATAAATGGGCCCGACTTCCTCAGGAAATCCAGAACATGAGTGGCCTAAGCCATTTGAACCACAATTTGTGTTATTTGAAGATGCACAGGTAAAGCAGGATGTCCTGATTAACGTACTGATATACAGCTGGAAAACCCTACTGCCGTGCTGGTGCATTATTTTTCAAGCTGGGCCAAGCTAAAGGCCTCAGTAGCTTGGTTCCTGAAACTGAAGGATGCCTTGCTGGAATTGACCAGAAAAAGAAAGAAGTTGATGCTGCTCTACGGGCAATTGACCCTACAGCTTATGGCGCTATGGAGGTGGAAATGAAACATGCCCAAGTTCATTCATTCTTTCATTTTCTATGCCACTTGTCCTCATTAGGGTCGCGGGTATGCTGGAGCCTATCCCAGCTGACTTTGGGCGGGAGGCGGGATACACCCTGGACTGGTCGCCAGTCAATCACAGGGCACATATAGACAAACAAGCATAGACACTCACATTCATACCTATGGACAATTTAGAATCGCCAATTAACCTAACATGCATGTTTTGGGAATGTGGGAGGAAACCGGAGTACCCGGAGAAAACCCACGCACACATCGGGAGAACATGCAAACTCCACATAGAGATGCCCAACGGAGATTTGAACCCTGGTCTTCCAGATCTCCTGACTGTGTGGCCAATGTGCTAACTACCTGAGAGTTGCTGTTTTTAAATATTATATTCACCAACAGCTTGGTCATGCAGGAAGAAACCACACGCTCTCGGTTCTTCGAAAAAGATACTGGATCACCAATGCCAACTCGGCTTGCAGAATGGTCATTTTTGAATGCGTGTTTTGATACCTGCATGGCTAGCTGGGCGGTACATTTGGAGGTGGCCCATTCTTTAACCACCGCTCCTGCATTAATGCCATAAGGCCCTTTCCTTGTCGAGGAGGTCCTGTGCGTCAAATGAGATCCGACAATGGCACTAATTTCATTGGTGCAGAGCGTGAACTTAGTGAAGTTTAGTAGCCTTAAACAACAGCAAAATCCATCAAGATTTGCTGTCACAGGATATGGACTGGATTTTTAATCCTCCTGCTGCATCTCATCATGGAGGTGTGTGGGAGCGTCTCATCAGAATGGTCAGAAAGGTGCTTTCCTCTGTTCTACGACAACAGGGGTTTGCTCTTGGTCAAACACGGGTGTCTGTATAGAGGCGTGGCATACAAAGGCGCGGAAGCGCCAATGCATGAAACACATGAACATGAGTCATTGTTTAGTATATTATATTGGATGATACGAGTGTAAAGGTGACTGTAGGGGTGTTATTTCAGGTCTAGAGGGCTCTAATGTTGATAAATGTATTTAGGTAGTTAATAGGTTTTTTTATGCCATAATCCTAATTTGCAGAAATCCACACAGTCAGTTGTGGAACCAATTAACCGCCATTAACAACAGATTACTGTAGACACGTCTTTTGGTTGCATCACTTGTACATGTTTAAATATAATGTTATTTAAAAAAAGTGGATTAGTACGAGCATCCTTTGATTGCCAAAGATGTTTGTTCTTGTTATGCGTGATGTTTCTACTGAAGTAAATGCTTTTTGACACTCTGCATATTATGTGTTGCCCAAGTTAACAGCACTCTTTGCACCGTATGACATTCATTCATTCATTTTCTATGCCGCTTATCCTCATTAGCGTTGCGGGTATGCTGGAGTTTATCCCAGCATAGAGGCGGGGTACACCCTGGACTGGTCGCCAGTCAATCGCAGGGCACTTGGACAAACAAAGACAAACAAACATTCACACTAATGGACAATTTAGAGTTCCCAATTAACCTAACATGCATGTTTTTGGAATGTGGGAGGAAACCGGAGTACCCGGAGAAAACCCACGCACGCACGGGGTGAACATGCAAACTCCACACAGAGATGCCCAACGGAGATTCGAACCCTGAACCTCCTGACTGTGAGGCCAATGTGCTACTCACTGAGTCACCGTGCGGCCCACCGCATGACAATGTCTTATTATTCTTCTGCTTTTTATAATAAAATTTATTTTGGTGATCAGCCCGCTAACTACACATACACCAAATACTCTGTGTACTAGATTCAAACACACTGCAATTCCACCTTCAGGATCAATATGTCCAACCTTTGATACGGTGTGTCAGCATTTGCACACAGACAACTTTCATCTTTTTGATGAATATACGTATATAATTATATGTTATAAAATAATATGTGTAATTCAAATTATAGGCTGTGGTACAACCCTGACAAAAATAGCTTTTTGCTGGAACTCGCCTTCCTTTTCAAAAGGTATATTATTGAATAATATACCCTTTGGAAAGGAAGGACTATAAAATAGCATATATTGTTATATGTATAACTATAAATTTAAATTATAACATTATATAATAATATAATCCTAAAAGTTGATACTTTAACATAATCTGGCGACATCTAGCGGTCAAACGGGGTATTGTACCCAGGTCACTTGCATTTTCCATCCATTTTCTATGACGCTTATCCATGCCTGCCATGACAAAACTTAATTAGGAGTAGTTGCATTAATCACAGATAAAGTTGTAGTGATGCATATTTTTTCAGCTTGTCAAGTACGCCTGATTGACAATCAAAGTCAATAACAGTCAGTAACAATAAAAAATACAAAAACAAAACTAAGCTCCGCCTTTCCGTCGTCTGCACGAGCTTCCAACACGCGCGACGTCTTCTTCTTCTTCGGCAAGACACAAGTCTTTTCTGTAGCATTCCATTGGAATTTTATTCCATTTCATAAGCATCATGAAGTTAGTTGTCGTGTTGGGTTATTTAGGTAAGTTATTTTTAGTCCTCTTTACCAAAGTGTCAACTTGACTATTGTTTAAATTCGGCCGACACCACCTTAATGTTTAATGTTTAATGTTTTAACATTAGCTTGAACATTAGCCATTTCTTCAGCCATGTGCCATTGAAAGCAGCGACTGAGCCCTTGGCTGGTTATGGCCACTCTCCCACGGATGTACCTGACAGTTTCCTATAAGCACCAACAAACAAAACCCGATAAGAGTGGACACAAATACCTTGGTACCCGCCTCCTGCCCAAAGTCAGCTGGGAAAGGCTCCTGCATACCCGCGACCCTAATGAGGATAAGCGGCATAGAAAATGAATGAATAAAGAAATACACATTCACAAGGCATTAAGAATTTGTACAGGTGCGACTAGATCAACACCGATTAAAGCAATGGAGGTTGAGGTAGGGGAAGTACCATTCGACTTGAGAAGACATAAACTTATGCTGACGTACTGGAGTAGACTTAAGGGATGCTGTCATGGGAATTTGGCCAAGGGTGTAACTCGGGAATGCTTGGAGCATAGCTCAACTAAAAGTAACAGCTTTGGATAGATAATCAAAGATAAATCAGAGGAATAGAAATTATTGGAAATTAATGGACATGGGTGTCGACAATTCGCCTTGCCAGAGCCGTAAGATCGAGATGAGCCATGGGATATACTGAAATAGGCCAGCAGGAGTCAGACCCAGTCCTATAGGCATAGAGAGAGTAGTTATAACACCCCGTTTCCGAGACATTTATTTGTAGATTAAAGATGTTCTTATTGACCCCGGTCATGGATACATTTCTCCGGGTGTCTGCCAACCCCAGGGCTGTAGACGTCAATTGTAGTCCCCCGGTTTCGCCCAATAACTGATTAACTGATTACTGATTACACTCACCCTTCGGGAACCCCTTTATCAAATACCACTCATACGCGTAGACCGCCACCGAAGCGGGGGAGCATCCCCATGTCTTTAGATCGTATTCGGTGCACCCCAGGTACCTTTGCTGCAGACCGGTCACGTCCACCTGAAACAGGGTACTTGCCGGCCATGCCGAGCAGAGAATCAACACCTGCAGTTTGCGGCCATGCTCCGAAGTGGTGGTTATGTAAAACCCTGCAGTCATGGTGACGGAGACGGCTAGAGTCTGGTCCTGACACTGGGGGGCCCGTGCGGTCCTTCGCGTACGGCGAGAGTACATCAACGTCCAGTTGTTAGTTTTGTACTCGACCTCTGGGGGTGAAGAAACAGCTGCCAGAGGACCGATCTGGATAAGATAAAGCCACAGAGCCAGACCCACAAAGGTTAAAACAGCAGAGATAGTGACAACATATATTGCTGCAGCACAAGTGCATAAGTGTGGTGCGTGTCAAAACCGAGTTGGGGATCCTCAGCCGAGATCAGCCGAAGTCGTTTTTTGTGCGGACTGATGTCGTCCTTCTTGTCGTTGGTCAGGCGCAGATCCTCCACCGTTCTCCACCCCCTCTCGGACTGGTGACGGCCCAGTTCGACTCGATGAAACCACTGGAATGTCATCAGCAGGACGTAGCATGCTGTAGTGGTACCACTTGTCGCCTTTCCCGTGGAGCTGGACAGCTCGGTCAGTGCGGGCAGTGACGGTGAATGGACCGGACCAATGAGGTTCGTTCCACTTGCGAGACAAGCATTTAAGAAACACCGGAGTGTTTCTTGAAGTAACCACCGGAGCCGTCGGAGAACCAGATGATGTGGCCAGATCTCGCACCTGAGAGGAGAGGGAAGAAGCAAGAGCATGCAGTTGTTTCCAATAAGAAGTTGAATCAATGGAGGGAAGAGGGACCTCTTCCGCTGGAAAGAAGGTAGAGTGAGGGCTGGGCATGAGACGGCCCGTCCACATCTCATATGGAGAGTGTCCAGAGAGGGTGTTGATGTTATGAATAATGGCTAGCAAGGCCAGGTGTAGGGCCTGAAGCCAATTAAGAGATGTTGTGGACATGATTTTATCCAGTTTGTCCTTCAGGGAGCGGTTCATACGCTCCACTCTGCCTTGGCTCTGAGGATGATACACTGAGCCAAAGAAATGTTTGAGGCCTAGCATAGCCTCAACATGATGGAGGGTGGCTGATGTGAAGTGAGTGCCATTATCAGATCGCACATGAGCTGGTACGCCGTGCGCTGGGATATAAGGATTGACCCGGGACGTAATGACAGACAGGGAGTCCTCCTTGGCACATGGATAGGCCTCTGGGCATCCTGTGTAGGAATCAACAATGACGAGAAGATAACGTTTACCTGAGACAGGAGAACACATGTCCGTGAAATCCAGAGAAATCTCATCACCTGGCCAAAGAGCTACAGCCAGATGTCCAGGCATTGGCTTGAGAGTAGGGCGAACATTGAAATACACACGTGTCACGTGTCACATAGTCTCCATTTATGACACACACCCCTTCTTGATCACAGACAGCTCCATTGGAGTGCCAAAAGGATTTCTCCTCGGGGGCTGCGGCCTGCTGATGAGACAAGATAACATCCTGTGACAGACACTCCGCTAGGGCAGGTGGGTGTGCCAGATAAACAGTCAAGGATTTAGAGTGGGTGTAACCGGCCGCCATTTTGGCTGCCTGGTCAGCCGCCTCATTACCACGGGCTTGGAGGGTGTTGCGTTTGGAGCGTCCGGCTGTTTTGACGATTGCCAATTGTGAAGGAAGAGTAATGCATTTAGCCAGATGCAAAATGAGATCATGGTGGGCAATAGGGGCACCTCGGGCAGTGAGAAACCCCGTGCGTTGCCACTCCGGCAGGTTGACTATTGCAACCCCCACAGCATATGCAGAATCACAGTAGACAGTCACAGGCTGGCCCTCTGCTTTCTGCAAAGCAAGACACAATGCCAACACCTCAGCCACCTAAGCTGAGGGATGAGAGGTCAAAGGTTGAGATACGACCAGAGGAACATTTTTTGTGTGTGGGTCATGCCAGACAACAGCAGCGGCAGCCTGAAAAGAGCCGTCTGACTATCTAAAACAACAACCATCGGTGAAATTGACAAGCCCCGTCGGCAATGGTTTGGTCTGCAAGTCAGGCCTGGGTTGTATGTCAGTCAGAACTCGGTACTCACACTCGCGTGGTTCCCCTCCTGAGGCCACGTTGACGTCAGAGTGAAAATAGTGAATGTTTGGGGCTTGTAAACAGTGGTGACTGACAAAGAGAATACATGGTGAAGACAGATGAGGACACAAATGCAAGGACTGCAGCACAATCAGAGGATGTCCCTGTACAAGATGAGACGTTTTGTTGACAATGGTGGCCAGGCCAGCCGCAAAACGGACACACAGGGGCTGTCGTTCAATGGGGTCGAGAGACACACTGACATACATAAGGACATGTCTGGATCCGTCTCGTTTCTGGTACAGCACGCCGTTGGCCACTGTGCCAGAAATAGAGACGTCCGGATGGACAGGAACGGTCGGGTTGGGCACGGCAAGGGCCACAGCCGTGGCCCAAAGCCTGCCAAAGCCTGCACAAGGTCAATAAAACATGTAGCTGTTTCAGTCGTCCAGTCAAAAGTCGCATTACCATGTTTGGCGCCTTTTGCTTTAATCATAGCGTGGAGAGGAGAAGTGTGTTCAACATAACAAGGGATGTAAGCCCTACTGTACCCACACAGACCTAAAAAGGACAGCATGTCACGCACCGTGTGTGGTTTGGGATGTTGCAGAATAGACAGGCGATGATCATTTGACAAAGAATAGGCGTTAGCTGAGATGACACATCCCAAAAAGGACACCGTGCGCCTGCAACATTGCAGCTTTTTCCTGGATACTTTGAACCCGAGAAGGTGTAGTTGGAGTAACAACCGTTTGGTGGCGTCCAGACAGGTGTCTGCTGAGTCACAGGCAAGGAGCAAATCATATACATGCTGGACCAAGGTGCACCCCTCCGAGAGCTCGAGGTCCGACAATGCTTGTTGAAGGGCGTGGTTAAATAGCTTTAATTCCCATAATTCCTGCTATCTGGATGTAATGGTAGGCAGAAAAAAGCATTTGCCAGGTCATGAAATATGCATATGTAGGAGACAGGGAGGTGAGGATGTGCTGCGTGTCAGGGACAGGCAGAACAGAGGTCCCCGTGACATCATTTATTGCTCGTAAATTATGAGCCATGCGGTAACTTTTACCATCTGCCTTCAAACAGGTCAGCACAGGATGGTGGCATGTGCAGCCATGAGCAAGTCCCGTCCGATCAGGCATACCGGTGTGTCGGGTGCATACACAAACCTGTGTCTCAGCTGGAGCCCTGCAAGATGAATGTCCAGAGGCTTCATGAAAGGCAGCAAACGGGGTTTTCCCGAGAAACCCATAAGTTTCTTTATGGACACTTTATGTTACATTGTGGTGTGAGTTTTGACAGAGGAATGGTGCCATTTAGAGTGGATACCGTAGCACCAGCGTCCACCAGTCCCTTCAATGATTTCCTGTCCACAGTCATGGGGAGCAAGGGTTCTGCCGTGTCCTTGCCCCCTGGGCCTCCCAGACACCCCTAGGCTGGATAGTGGGCGCCGGCCTAATCATAATCAGCGTAGTACTGGCCGGCCGCTGGAGGTCCTGTGAAAGCAGGTGCTTGTGTGTTAGGTTACCAACCTGATCGAGTGAAGGGAGCATTCGGCAGTCGGGCCAGTCCCTGTGTTATCTTATCTCGCAGCTGCTTCCCTCCCCTCAAGCTCTGCAGTCGCCGGCCTTGGTGTTGCCTTGTCTTGCTTCTCATGATAGCCAAAGATGTTAATACCGTGGGCACCTGATGTTCCAACGTTGTTCTTTCTCTTTTGTTGTTCTGTTTCTATGTGTGTGTATATGCTCAAGCCTTCAGTCATCAAGCAGGATCACAAAGGGACACATTACAGTATCATCAGCGACCGGAACTATACCTGCCCGACATACGTATGGACCAACAGCACTGTAAGTTACTTTTCCTGTTTCTTTGTTTGACTGCAGCAGTATAGTGTGCAGTAGATACTGTACTGTACTCTTCTATGATGCCATTGATGTGCGTGTTTTCTTTCAGTATCACACACCAGCCAGTTATATAGGGGAGATAAATTAGAACGGGCCAGTGATGTAAGCAAACGCCACATTTCTTCTTCTCTGTGAGTGTGAGGGTGTCAGTCACCGGATTTGGAACTGTCCTCACATGGTGAGAATCAATGGAATCACAGGAGTTCTAAAATTAAAAGGAACGACATGTGGAGATATAAATAGAATCAATAATTTAAACATATACAAATGTAGTCATATTCATTTCCATTTTGGCATTTGTGGAATGGATAATTATTTCAGTTTATATGAAACTATAATTTCAGATATATGGACAGTTGCTCAGAAACGTTCAGATTTCTACTTGTGTTTTAGCGAACAAATCGGCTCTATGGAATGAACGACTACTTGAAGTCAACGACAGAAGCAGGCTTGCGTCGTTGGGAGCCTTTGGGGAGCCAATACGTTGTTTTTTTTCCTGTTAAAGGTTACGGAGCCCCTAAAGGGACATGTAGAAGAAAAAAAAACTAACTTTTGCGAACAAGGACAGCAAGATACGCTTCGACGACAGAGCACTTGTTCGCTGCTATTTTATGTCGATATGTTTTGACCTTTCAGATACTCGAATAAATGTTTTACCGTGTTCCAGTGCTCTTCCGTTGGTTCATCAAAATGTTGAGATTTTAGTGACCACAAAACTTAAGTCTGGTCTAGTGCATGTGGATAGATATATTAATCTTCCCACAACCTCTCTGTACTTTCTTGGGTTTATAATTTTTTTTCAGCATTTTCTGTGTATCCAAGTTTCAGTTCACAAGGAGTCTCTCTCAACTTGCAACTATCCATGTCAAATCTTTCAAGTATTTTGTACACCTGGGATAGGCTCCCTCATACCCACGACACTAATGAGGATAAGCGGTATACAAAATGGATGGATTTTTTCTGTGACATAACTTGACCTTCCATTTGTTCAAAGACTATTCCCAGGAAATGTGTAAGTCGTCCCAAATCCTTCATTTTGAACTTTTCAGTTAGCATTGCTTTCACATTTGTCAGTACATTGTGAGTCTTAGCTGCTATGATCAGATCATCAACCCATATGATAAGGGTGACCTTTTCCTCATGTTCTTCTTTTGTGTAAACACAGTGATCCGCAGGTTTCTGCATGTAACCGTTCTCAGTCAAATATGCATGGAACATAGCATTCCAATTTCTACCAGATTGCTTGAGACCATTTATGCAGCTTATGTATAATCTTTCCACCCACTTGAGAACCTTCTGGTTGTTCAACCTACAGTTCACAGTCAACCGGACCATGTAAATATGCCGTTTTGACATCCATCTGATGCAAGATTAGATTGTCCTTTGCGGCCTTTTGCATGATGACCCTCACACCGGTCATAACAGAAGTTGGTGAGAATGTCTCTTCATAGTCAGTTCCTGGTTTTTGACTGTAGTCTTTTGCCACAAATCTTGCTTTATATTTTTGTGCTCCATCATTGTCTCTCTTGATGGCATACAGCCACTGCTTGTTTACCCGGTGGTAGAGAAGTGAGACTGAAAGTTTCATTTTCCTCTAGTGACTGCATCTCCTCATCCATCACACTCATTCATTGCCTGGAGTTGGATGAAGCCATGGCATGCTTGTAGGTCTGAGGGATGTCACACATGGCTCTGTAACAGGAATCTATACATATTTAAAGTTTGTCTATCTTTTCTTCTGTTTCAAAGTCCTGTAGGTAAGTTGGTTTCTTTCTAGCTCTTTGTGAGTTCCGTCTAATACTCTCACAACTGTTTCCTAACTGAGCTGGTTCAGTTTGTTGTGGGGTAACTGTAGCATCCTCACTTTCTTTATCTTGACTTGATGCTTTTTCTTTGTTATCGCAAGTTACCGGAAAGATCTCACTGCCTGAAAACTCAATGTATGGTTTCGATGTTTGAGTCTCTTTTTCATTTTCTGCTTTGGTTGTGAATTTCACCAACCCTTTCTTTTGGACTCTCTCTTGCTCTTGTAGCAGGTTCGAACAGAGGTACTGGGAGTTCAATAAATCCAAATTGAAGGAGAGATAAACACAGCTATTTATTTACACACCAAGCCAAATTAAAATAGACGTCTGGGATAAATACCTTTCCTTGTCAGCACAGAAACTATGTGAGCCTTACAACAGCAGATCAGCAAAAAGCAAAGTATCTCTCCCTGCCCAGCTTTTTTATACTTTTGGATGTCTTCGTCTTCTCCGTCTTGCCAACATTTCTTTGTTTGCTGTGCGCATCAATCATCCCTCCTCCCCTGGAGCAAATGGCGATCGGGCCACTCCAGGTGTTATCTTAACTGCATCTGCGCTTCCTTCCTCCTTTCACGCCTTGCAGTTGCCAGACCTCAGTGCCGCCTTATCTTGCTTCTCATGATAGTCGAAGAATATTGATTCCGTGGGCCCTTGATGCTCCAACGATGTCCTTTTTTTGATGTTCTTTTTCTGTATGTGTGTGTGTGTGTGTGTGTGTGTGTGTGTGTGTAAGCTCCATCCTTCACTCTGGACAATAAACAAGGTAAGCCGGGCTGTTTTTGTCATAGCCAATAAAAATCCCTTGCTCACACCTAGCATCTAACTTCCCTTTCTCTTGTTTATAGGCAAAACACATAGATCTGAACTTCTGAAGGTTGGAAACATTTGGTTTCACCCCTGCAAACATCTCATATGCTGTTTTTCTTGTGCGTCTACTGTAGCACCTGTTCCTGACATATGCAGCTGGCTGTACAGCGTAGTTCCAAAGTTTATCTGGCAGTTTGCTCTCTAATAGTAAGCATCTCGCCATTTCATACAGAGTTAGCCAACCTCTCTCTGCTGTGGCGTTTTGAAGTGGTCAATAAGGTGCAGACTTTTCATGCCTCATTCTATATCTTGTCAACAACTCTTGAAACTCTGTGGTTGTAAACTCAGTGCAATTATCTAAACGTATGCACTTGATTCTCCATAAGGAGCAATGTCTGCAAGGAATCTTTTTGTGGCGTATACTGCATCACTCTTGGATTTAAGAAAATACACCAACACGGTACTTGAGTAGTCATCTATAAAGGACTGAGCATATCTATGACTTCTATGCTCAAAGTTGGCATTGGACCCGCTAGATCGTTATGTACTAACTGTAAGGGTTTTGTAGCTTTTCTTTCTGGCTCCCTGTTTCGACTTTGTGAGTCATGTGTCAACATGTGTCAATATTATGCTCAACTGTTGGTAAATACAAATGACCACTCTCGTGGATGTCAATCCTGCTACAGTCTTTTGTAATCATGTGGATGTCCTCCTTCTTAAAGATGATTATTGTTCCTCCATTTGTTACTGAGAAGATGTCTCAAGGGTATGCTGGCATGTACAGTGCTTGACGTAGCTGTGCTGTGTGTCATCGTCCGCTGCTGTCCAGGAAATAAATCACGGCTGTTTCTCTGCGTTGAGCTATTCCGCTGTGGTGTGTTCCATCTGCCAACTCCACTGAATGGGTCTCCGGCTGAAATGTGTCATCAAAACTCTTGAACTTGTTGATGTCATTCACGATGTGGGATGTCGCTCCACCATGATGCCGTTCATTTTCACTTTGTTCGCTGGTCTTTAACTTTTTGGGTTTCACTTTGAAGAGATGGTCTTCATCATCACCCTCTTGCTCATCTTGTGCAACCTTCCTGGCATCATCTTGTTCCCCCTTTTACTTACACAACTTCTTATGTGTCTTGCTTTGACAGTAGCTGCACCACACTTTGAGTACACTGTTTTGCTCTGTGTCCTTTTATCCCACACTTGAAGCATATCACATCGTCATTTCTTTGTGTTCTCATATTTGGTTTGCGGTGCACATTTGTTTTCATTACGTTGTCTGAAAATTCTGTGCCTTTCATCTTCTCTGCTTCTTCACAGATTCTTAGTCTTCTCTTAAAGTCTGAAAATGTAACATTGTCTTCAATTTGTGTTAGGTGGACTGCTAGTGACTTAAAGATGTCCAGTAGCCCACCAAATATCATGACAATTGTTAATCAATCACTCATGGTCTCTCCTGCATCGCTCAATGCTGTAATGAGATTTTTACGCTCTTATTGTATAGTCTAACGCTTTCATTGTCCATCATCTTTATCTTTGGTCAATGATGTGTATAGGCTTCTTCATCTTGGCTTGCTTTTCCCAGAATACTGTTCTTTCAGTATTTTGAGGGCTTTTCTGCCATCGTTTGCAGCTTCATGTCGAATCAGCGACAAGCTTTTATCATCGATCAACCTAATTAGCTGGGCGTAGCAGTCAGCATGTTTCCTTCTGTCTTCAGCTAGTAGCTCTTCATCAGCTCCACTTGGTGCATGCGGGATAGTCTCCTTTAAATTTAGGATGTGCAAATGACCAAGCAATCATGTTTCCCAGAGATCATACGTCTCTTCTTTTCCGTCCAAAATGAGCTGGGGCGCCATTACTGCCGGCGCTTTTCTGGTCGCCATTTTTACACACTTGAAATATTCGTGCAGTCTTTTATTTAGCTTAATTCTTAGCTCTTTTGTTCGTGTAATACTTCACGACACTCTTCTTGATATTTTCGTCGTTTCCTTAGCTTAGTGTCTATTCACGCCCCCCGTCAAAGCTCAGTGTCACGCTTCGCGGCAAACTTCTGGCGGTCGTCAATCATGTTCAACTCCACCTGGGCCGTAACCTGTTAGGCGGCGGTGTTTCCGTCACGTGTGGGAGTCAAATATGACACCCACACCGCCGCAAGTTCATCCAAGATGGATGCCGAGCTGTGGTCGCGGTGGATAAACTTTTTGTCAACGGCCAACTGTACCGGGATCCCAACACCACGCCGTGGCTTTATTAATTCCTGCACCAGGTGATGTAGCTCTACTGTTTCTAAAACTTTGCATTTATCACACTTTCCATTTTCATGTTTACCCATTATTAAAAGTGTCTTATTTAATCCAGTATGTCCTAACTGAAGCCTAATAATTATTGTTTCCTCTTTTCTGCACCTGCCACCCTGACGGCCCGTCCCAACCTGTGGATTATTAAGAAATAATTCTATCCCCCTCCTTTCTTTGTTCCATCTCTCTTGCCATTTACTCACAATTTTCCTTTTAATTATAGATTCAGCCTCTGATTTTCCAACTCTACACTGAACTAATATTGTTTGTGTTCCTAGTGATTGCTTTGGATGCCTATCTGCCAACTCATTTCCCACCACTCCCACATGAGCTGGAACCCACACCAATTTAACATGAGTCCCCGCACTTTCAATTATAAAAATCATAACTTATCTCACACACAAGATCATTTCTTTCGCTCAGGTTACCTGATTGATTGTTTTCCAAAGCTTAAAGTGAGTCTGTACATATTATTGCTCTTACTGGTTTGCTTTGTTCCACCCACTGCAGTGCCATTATAATTGCCACAAGTTCTGCGGAAAATACCGAAATATTATCTGTTACTCTTGCTGCAAATTTGATATTCAATTCTGGCACCACAATTGCCACCGATACCTTTTCAGTTTCTGGTTGCTAAGATCCATCAGTGAAAATCTGAATATATCCAGAATATCTATCTACATGCATCATTGCGAATTGTCCTTTATCTCCAATTTACTTCTTAAGCTTTTCATACACGGCAGTATTTATCTCTGGATCCGTTAGCAACCATGGTGGGTGTTGAGGATAAACAATAATAGGACTACACTCAAGATAGGCAACTCCCAATATCTCCGCTTTTCCCTGCGCGCTCTATCAAAATGATCTCTTTTACTGTTTAACTGCTCCCAAGTTGGGACGGGAACACTTTTATTTGTATGCTCCTCCCCATGCCCCTTCAGATGTATGTAATATGATAGAATAATCTGAAGTCTTCTTAAATCAAGCGGTAGCTCACCAACTTTGACCTGTAATGCACACACTATGGTAGTTCTTTTAGCCCTGAACAAAGTCTTAATGTCATACTCTGAATACCATCAAGTCTCTTCAGATGAATTTTTCCTGCTGACCCATATGCTAAGCACCCATAATCAATTACTGACCTTATCAATCCAACATATATTCTTTTCATCGATACCATATCGGCTCCCCATTCCTTGCTACTCAAACACCTTATTATATTAATAACTTTTTTACACTTACTAACTATTTTCCCTATATGTATTTGTCATGTAAACTTGGAATCAAACCACATTCCCAAAAACCTGCTACATTTAACATTTTCTAGCACTTTTCAATACATTGTGAACTTAAATTCTTCCTCTATTTTTTATATGTAAAAATTATTGTTTTTGTTTTTTCCACAGAGAATCTAAATCCCCATTTCCCAGCCCATACCTCTACCCTATTAATTGCTATTTGTAAACTCTTCTCTATATGTTGAATATTCTTGCCTTTTTTCCAAAGTGCACCATCATCAGCAAACAATGACTTACCTATTCTATAATCAACTGAGTCATATATATCATTTATCATAATAGAAAACAAAATGGGGCTAATCACACTTCCTTGAGGCACCCCATTCTCTACAGTCATACATTCTGAGAAACATCCATTGATTCTCACTTGCATTTCCCTGTGACTGAGAAAATCCTTAATCCACTTGTAGATATTTCCTACTATTCCTAATTTCCACATTTTTATTATCACCCCATCTCGCCACAACATATCATTTGCCTTTTTCACATCAAAGAAGACAGCCGCTATGGTTTCTTTGTTTGCTTGCGCATTCCTTATATCGTGCTCTAATTTGATTATTGGATCCATAGGAGATCTTCCTCTTCTAAAACCACTTTGGAATGTTGTCACTAAATTCCTGGACTCGAGATAACAATGTGTCCGCTCATTTTCCCAAGATGAGACGTTAAAGCTATTGGTCTATAGTTTGTTGCTACTGCAGGGTCTTTTCCTGGTTTCCTAATTGGCACAACAACTGCCAACTTCCAACTCCTAGGAACTTTTCCTTCTTCCCATGTTTTATTATACATGCTTAATACAATTTTAAGAGCTTCTTCACTGAGATGCTTTAACATAGCATAATTTATTTTATCTTTACCTGGTGAAGTTACTTTTGCTTTTTTTTATTGCCTTTTTTAATTCACTTAAAGTAAATGGGGCCGCACGGTGGCTGAGTGGTTAGCACATTGGCCACACAGTCAGGAGATCTTGAAGACCTGGGTTCAAATCACCGTTGGGCATCTCTGTGTGGAGTTTGCATGTTCTCCCCGTGCGTGAGTGGGTTTTCTCCGGGTACTCCGGTTTCCTCCCAAATTCCAAAAACATGCATGTTAGGTTAATTGGTGACTCTAAATTGTCCATAGATATGAATGTGAGTGTGACTAGTTGTTTGTCTGTATGTGCCCTGCGATTGACTGGCGACCAGTCCAGGGTGTACCCTGCCTCTCGCCCAAAGTCTGCTGGGATAGGCTCCAGCATCCCCGTGACCCTAACGAGGATAAGCGGTATAGAAAATGAATGAATGAATAAAGTAAATGGGACATTCAAAGAATCATACTTTCCTTCTATATTTTCTAAGATATTTTTATATTGCTTCTTTGTTTTCTCTCTTTTTTCCCTCTCCTCTAATGTTAAGTTTTCACAACTATGTACTTTGGCTAGTATCCTTACCATCATTTTTGCTTTATCCTCATTCTTTGTTGCCACAGTCTCTCCATCTTTTAAAACTGGGTAATTCCAGAATGGTTGCACACAACTCATCTTTTTTACAACTCCCCATACTTTATTTATAGGAGTACTTCTCCCTATAATCTCACAATACTCCGGCCAATATTTCCTTTTTTAGATTTTCTTATTATTTTCCTTACCCTTGCCTGTTCCCTTTTATACTCCACGTACTTACTGAAATTCATACTTTTCTTAAATTCTTTCAGCATTTTGTTTCTACTTTTTACCCAACCTCTCCGGTATGGATGTTTTGGCAGCTTCCACTATAGCCATGCTTACATTTTTATTTATTATTGCAATATCCTCATTTATCTCAAATTTTTTCATATTTCTGTCTCTCAAAAAGTTAAACATTTCCCAGTTAGCTTTGTCTAATACCCATCTCTCTGTACATTTTTTTGAAGTATTACAATTTCTGTTACCAATTGAGAAGGAAACCGGATAGTGATCACTTCCTATTGTTGTATCCTTAATGACTTCCCATACTATCTTGTTTGCCATCGTCTGAGACACCATTGTCAATTGAGAATCTAACACAGACTGTGCTGTCAGACCTATTCTTGTAGTTGATCCATCATTTAAACACACCAAATTCTTCAACCCATATTATTTTCTGTTCATCTTGACCTTCAATTAACTCCAATGCTTCAATGTCTAACCGTTTGCATGGATTATAGAAATCCACAAACACGTATTTGATGTGTACGCTCCAAACTTCTACTACTATGTATTCTAACTGCTGACCTTTTCCCAGTACTCTGTATGATATCCCCTCCCTTACAAAGACAGCACACCCTCCCACACTACTAATAACTCTATCACTTCTCGCACACATATAACCTTTAATAACAAAATTCAAATGTGGTTTTAACC
The DNA here is from genome assembly GCA_024372805.1 of Oostethus manadensis. NCBI lineage: Eukaryota > Metazoa > Chordata > Actinopteri > Syngnathiformes > Syngnathidae > Oostethus > Oostethus manadensis. The sequence goes on from QODF01000261.1 coordinate 4,271,926, forward strand.
ATGTTTCTACTACACATCTTACATCAGGTTTACTGCTTTGCTCTGAAATATATTGCTTAAATTCTTGACCATTCACTATCAGGCTTTTAGCATTCCACTGCAGAAAATGCATTTTTATATTTATGAATGTGACCACACCTCCTTCTCTGATCTTTCTCGGTTTCTAAGCTCCTCATACACTTGCTCCCATGTGATGTCCTTAATGTATCGGGTTGCACTTTTCACAACAATAGCTGTTTTCTCAGACTTGCGCTTAGCTTGATATGTAAAGTTGATCACTTCTGCAATGAAATACAAAAAATTTTCCTTTTTAACAATTTAAGAGTCCTCTTGAACACTACAACACTTTTCACCGCCTGTTTCCCTTGAACTTTTTTTTGCTGCCTCTGCATATGATATTTTCCCTTCTGTTCTTATTTGCTGTATTTCATTTGCCCTTTTCCTTGCTTCACATTCTCTATGTCCCACACTATGAGCTCCACCACAGTTCACACATTTCTCTTTACCACCTGTCCCACATGTACCATAATCATGTTCTCCTCCACACCTTCCACATGTCTGCTTTCTTTTGCAATATACTGCCATATGTCCATATTTCTGGCACTTATAGCACCGCAGCGGTGATGGCACATACATTCTCACATTATAATTCATGCACCCTATCACCACATATCTAGGTAGCATTTCGTCCTGAAATTCTACCAAAACTGATGGACTGTCCATCTTTTCTCCATCTCTGCATGTTTTTAATCTCTTCAGGTTGAATGCTCGGCCCCCTTTAATGCTCTTTGTAGATCTCTACTACTGGTATTCCATAAATCACTCCTCTTGTTAGTTTCCCGATTCCTACTTTCTTCCTGGATCTTTACAGCGCATACCAAACAGAAATACATGTGTGTTTATGTCTCACATAATGTTTGTGGATGATGGACAAAATTTCAAATAAAGGGGGCTTTTCTTTTAACATTCAAGCACCATTCAGACAAAGTCAAAATTTCTTCTTATTAAAACCTTTTTTTTTTTTTTTTTTTAAAGATTTCACTTTACTGACAAAGGCAGAAGCCAGAAGTCATTTATGTGGCAGAATTGTTACACACGTGTAAAAAGAAGTTCACAAAAGTTGCACACTAATTTTAGATACTTATTTTTAAAAAATATTAAATATTTCGTCAAATTCTAAATTGTACTATCAGTGGGGTTTGACTTTATATATTTATTGCAATTGCTTTACAGTCTGTGAGAATAATAAAAAAGGGATTAGTGTGTTACACTGTATTGATAGAAATTGCCTAGCAGAGTATTTGCATTCTTTGAATCATTTAAACGTGTTTTACACTGCTTGCGACTGGGATTTGTTCCTAACTGCAGAAACTTCATTCATGTATTTTCTATACCACTTATCCTCATTAGGGTGGTGGGTATGTTGGAGCCTATCCCAGCTGTCTTTGGGCGAGGGGCGGAGACAAGATGCAGAGACAAAACGCAGGTAGGTACAAAAAGGGTATCTAATGATCAAAAACAGGTACTTAGGAACTCAAAATAACACCGGATATAAACCAAAAGCAACAGAGGGAAAAGGCTCCGTGACAGAACATGGAAATCTAGGTAGTTAAGGATCTAAGTTACAGAACTCTCCAGGTACAGGAAGGCAGCATAGGAAATGAACCAGCCCCATCATTGTGACGAAGCAAGGCTTATAAACCTCACTAATTGAGATTAGGCCCAGCTGTGCCCAATCCACCTGGAGTGAAGCAGGGAGTGCAGCCTGCCAAAATAAGAGTGCAGGACAGGAAGTGGCGCCTCCTGTCCTGCGGAACATAACAGTACCCCCCCCTCCACAAAACGGATGCCAGATGTTTTGCAGTCTTATGAAGTCCAGGGTGTCAGGAGGGAGGAACGGCGGAGGGTCGCCGAACTTGCACACACCCCCTTCAGGTGAAACGTGCCCTGATGATGGCAGAATGATGTCGTCGTTGCCAGCCAGGGAGCATCCGTTGAAGAGTGCGAGACGGGTGTTGGTGCAGCCGCCAAGGAAAACGGCTGCAGACCAGACTCTCCCACAATCTGTTGTTGAGCTGGAGGCTTGGCCAGATGCGGAGGCTTGCACAGAGCTGGAGTGGAAGCTGTTGGATTCTTGCGTAGTGCGGCAGCGGCGGACGGCGCCCTGGGAGGCGGAAGAGCAGCGGGGGCGGACGGCACCCTGGGAGGCGGAAGAGCAGCAGCCTTGGGTCCCCTGGACCCAGAAGGAGCGGTGTGGTTGGGACCGCACCACCGACCCTAGCCCCCCCCTCGAAGGACGGATTCCAGACGTCTCCCGAGGAACCTGACAGGTGGTGAAGGGGCTGGAGGTGGGTCCAAAATTAAATGGAATTGTTCAGCTGTGTGACACTGGCTTTGAGCTGTCCGAGACTGTCCTTCAGACCTCCAGTGGCCTTATGGTCCCGCAACATACACTTAAACTGAGCGGCCATGTCCAAAAAAAATTGCCAGAAGGTGTCTCCGCAGGGGTCAAATTTGGCTGGTTCATTCTGTTACGTTATGCGGAGCAGGAGAATAAGTTGACCCCCAAGATGCAGAGACAAAAAGCAGGTAATTACAAGAAGGGTATTTAATGAACAAAAACAGGTACTTAGGAACTCAAAATAACAACGGATACAAACCAAAAGCGACAAAGGGAAAAGACTCCATGACAGAACATGGAAATCTAGGTAGTCAAGGATCTAAGTTACAGAACTCACCAGGTACAGGAAGGTAGCATAGGTAATGAACCAACCCCGTGGTTCTTCTTCTTGGTTGTTTTTTTTATTGGCGGTTGGCAAGCAACTTATGGTGTGCATTACCGCCACCTTCTGATATGGAGTGTGGATCGAAATGCTAATATATATATACATACACATACACATACAATATACATACATATATACATACACACACACATATACATATACATACACATACATATACACCTTTACCTTAAGTAATACTACTATTAATCTGATCCACTACACTCTTTTATGTAAACCTTTTTTCCTCAAGAATGTGTGCAGTTCCTTAATCCCTATATGCTTTGAATCTACCCTTAATATATCCTCAACTGCCATCCTGATATTCTCTCTTTCTAATTTCCTCTTCATTTTTTCCCTTTCATGTTTGTACTTACTACAATAAAGTAATACATGCTCTATGTTTTCTACTTTATTACAATAGTCACACATACCCGTACTATGTTTACCTATTAATTTTAGAGAACTATTTAAATATGTATGTCCAAACCTCATTCTTGTGATAATATCTTCTTCTTTCCTTTCTACTAGCTTCCCTTCTTACTCCTACATACCTCTGAATCTTATAATACCGTCTACCTTTTGCTTCACTATTCCATTTCTCCTGCCACCTTTTCCTGATTTCTCTCTTAACTATACTTCTAACTTCTTCTTTGCTATAACTTATTTCTAAATTTACTTCTGCATTTCGTGTTGCACTTTTTGCATATTTATCTGCCAATTCATTTCCTAAAATGCCTATATGAGCCGGCACCCAAATAAATGCGATAATAATTCCTATTTTATTTAATCTAAATATTGACTGAACTATTTCCAATATTATATCCTGTCTTGATTCTGACCAAATATTTTCCAGACTTATTAACGCGCTACTTGAGTCAGAACATACAACAGCTTTCTTTGGCTTATTTTCTTCAATCCAATTCATTGCTAGATGAATTGCAATTAGTTCCCCTGTAAAGATAGATAGATTATCATTCACTTTTTTATTTATGGCAACCTTAATTTGTGGAATAACTACTGCTGCGCCAACTTTATGATTTGCTGTTTTTGATGCATCTGTGTATATTACTGTGTACCCAGAATATTTTTCCTCTATAATTATTTCTATATAATTACCTTTTAACTTTTTATCTTCCATAAACTGAACATCAACAATAGGGCTTTGGTATGCTTGACGTTGGAATTCTTGGGCTAATTGTAATTTCCTCAATATGAACTTCATTTATTATCTCCCCTATTGTCCATCCAAAATTCTTGACCAGTTTCCTTTATCTTTCTTGACAATCTAACAGCACTTTTTCTGTTGGATGTTTTTTCTTGTATCCTTTTAAGTTAGCCCAGTACATTATTGCCAATTGGTCTCTCCTCATTTGCAATGGAATTTCATTCATTTCCACTTGCAAAGCTGCAACCGGGGTTGTCTTTGTAGCTCCACAACACAGTCTTAATGCTTGATATTGTATTTTATCT
>QODF01000261.1:4276298-4290614 GCA_024372805.1 Oostethus manadensis
CTCCACAGATTTTCTATGGGATTAAGGTCTGGAGACTGACTAGGCCACTCCATGACCTTAATATGCTTCTTCTTGAGCCAATCTTTTGTTGCCTTGGCCGTGTGTTTTGGATCATTGTCATGCTGGAATACCCAACCACGACCCATCTCACCCAACACTTGACGGTACATGGCCCCATCCATCCTCCCTTTGATGCGGTGCAATTGTCCTGCCCCTTAGCAGAAAAACACCCCCAAAGCATAATGTTTCTACCTCCATATTTGACGGTGGGGACGGTGTTTTTGGAGTCGTAGGCAGCATTCCTCCTCCTCCAAACACGGCGAGTTGAGTTGATGCCAAGGAGCTCAATTTTGGTCTCATCTGACCACAACACTTTCACCCAGTCTTCCTCTGAATCAGTCAGATGTTCAGTGGCAAACTTCAAACGGGCCTGTAGATGGACTTTCTTGAGCAGGAGACCTTGCGGGCACAGCAGGATTTCAGTCCTTCACGGCGTAGTGTGTTACCAACTGTTTTTGTGGTGACTATGTTCCCAGCTGCCTTGAGATCATTGACAAGTTCCTCCCGAGTGGTTCCTGATTCCTCACCGTTTTCATTATCATTGAAACTCCACGAGGTGAGATCTTGCATGGAGCTCCAGACCGAGGCAGTTAATTTATGTTTCTTCCAATTGCGAATAATTGCACCAACTGTTGTCACCTTCTCACCCAGCTGCTTGGCGATGGTCTTGTAGCCCATTCCAGCCTTGTGTAGGTCCACAATCTTGTCCCTGACATCCTTAGAAAGCTCTTTGGTCTTGGCCTTAGTATGGCATCTGGATTGATTGATTGCTTCTTCTTCTTCTTCTTCTTGCTTGTTTTTTTATTGGCGGTTGGCAAGCAACTTATGGTGTGCATTACCGCCACCTTCTGATATGGAGTGTGGATCGAAATGCTAAAGTATATATATATATGTATACACATACATATACACCTTTACCTTAAGTAATACTACTATTAATCTGATCCACTACACTCTTTTATGTAAACCTGTTTTCCTCAAGAATGTGTGCAGTTCCCTAATCCCTACATGCTTTGAATCTACCCTTAATATATCCTTAAATGCCATCCTGATATTCTCTCTTTCTAATTTCCTCTTCATTTTTTCCCTTTCATGTTTGTACTTACTACAATAAAGTAATACATGCTCTATGTTTTCTACTTTATCACAATAGTCACACATACCCGTACTATGTTTACCTATTCATTCTAGAGAACTATTTAAATATGTATGTCCGAACCTCATTCTTGTGATAATATCTTCTTCTTTCCTATTTCTACTAGCTTCCCTTCTTACTCCTACATACCTCTGAATCTTATAATACTGTCTACCTTTTGCTTCATTATTCCATTTCTCCTGCCACCTTTTCCTGATTTCTCTCTTTTAACTATACTTCTAACTTCTTCTTTGCTATAACTTATTTCTAAATTTACTTCTGCCTTTCGTGTTGCACTTTTTGCATATTTATCTGCCAATTCATTTCCTAAAATGCCTATATGAGCCGGCACCCAAATAAATGCGATAATAATTCCTATTTTATTTAATCTAAATATTGACTGAACTATTTCCAAGATTGTATCCTGCCTTGATTCTGACCATATATTTTTCAGACTTATTAACGCGCTACTTGAGTCAGAACATACAACAGCTTTCTTTGGCTTATTTTCTTCAATCCAATTCATTGCTAGATGAATTTCAGTTAGTTCCCCTGTAAAGATAGATAGATTATCATTCACTCTTTTATTTAGGGCAACCTTAATTTGTGGAATAACTACTGCTGCGCCAACTTTATGATTTGCTGTTTTTGATGCGTCTGTGTATATTACTGTGTACCCAGAATATTTTTCCTCTATAATTCTTTCTATATAATTACCTTTTACCTTTTTATCTTCCATAAACTGAACATCAACAATAGGGCTTTGGTCAACCCAATATGGTATGCTTGACGTTGGAATTCTTGGGCTAATTGTAATTTCCTCAATATGAACTCCCTTTATTATCTCCCCTATTGTCCATCCAAAATTCTTGACCAGTTTTCTTTTGTCTTTCTTGCAACCGGGGTTGTCTTTGTAGCTCCACAACACAGTCTTAATGCTTGATATTGTATTTTATCTAATTTCCCAAGTAACCGTTTTGACGCAGATTGATATACTATACATCCATAATCAATAACCGACCTAATTAATGCAATATATATTTCTCTCATTACATCCCACGGGTGAAGACCTGACCACCAGGCGCTCGCCTGCGAGCCCCTCCCCCAGGCCTGGCTCCAGGGTGAGGCCCCGGTATCCCACGTCCGGGCGAGGTGCGGTCACTCCTAATGTGTCTCTTCATATGGGTCTTCTGGCTGACTTCTGTGATTGCCAATAAAGGTTTTGCCACCAAGTACTGTAGCACGTTTTTCAAAGGGATCAAATACTTATTTACTCCATGGAATTATTTAAGAACTTTTTTAGAAACTCATTTTTCTGGAATTTTTTGTCATTGTTGTCTCTCAGTGTTCAAATAAAGCTACCATTGAAATTATAGACTGATCATTCCTTTGTTAGTGGGCAAACTTACAGGTGGGTTTCAAATAGTTTTTTCCATCACTGTAGTTGAGGGTGGGAACGTAGATCAATCGGTAAACAGAGTGCTTCGCCTTCCGGCTTAGCTCTCTCTTCACCACGACGATCCGGTACAGCGACCGCATTACTGCTGACGCTGCACCAATCCGTCTGTCGATCTCACGCTCCAACCGTCCCTCACTCGTGAACAAGACCCCAAGATACTTGAACACCTCCACCTGAGGCAAGACCTCACTCCCAACCCGTAGGGTACAGTCTACCCGTTTCCGAATGAGAACCATGGCCTCGGATTTAGAGGTGCTGAGTCTAATCCCAGAAGCTTCACACTCAGCTGCAAACTGTTCCAGTAAATGCTGAAGGTCACAGCAAGATGAGGCCATAAGGACTACATCGTCTGCAAATAGCAGAGATGAGATCCTAAGGTCACCAAGCTAGACTCCCTCAACGTCTTGACTGCGCCTAGAGATTCTGTCTATGAAAATTATAAACAGAATCAGTGACAAAGGGCAGCCTTGGCGAAACAAGCTCGACTTACTGCTGGCAATGCGAACCAGGCTCCTGCTTTGATTGTACAAGGACCAAATGGCACGTAGTAGCGGGTCACCAATCCCGTACTCCCGGAGCACCTTCCACAGGACACCACAAGGGACACTGGTCCAGTGTTCCGCGACTGGGACAAAAAGCTCATTGCAACTCTTCTAACCGAGGTTGACTAACGGTCATACCCTTCTCTCCAGCACCCAGGATTAGACTTTCCCAGGGAAGCTGAAGAGTGTGATCCCCCTATAGTTGGAACACACCCTCCGGTCACCCTTTTTAAAAATGGGGACCACCACCCCGGTCTTCCAGTCCAGAGGTACTGTTCCCGATGTCCATGCAATGTTTAGAGACGTGTCAAACAAGACAGTCCCCTAGCATCCAGAGCTTTGAGCAATTCAGGGCAAAACTCGTCTACCCCTGGAGCCTTGCCATTGGGGAGTGTTTTCACTACTCCAGTTACCTCAGCCACGGTGATAGAACTGTCCGCGTACGTGTCCTCAGACTCTGCTTCCTCTACGAAAGGTATGTCAGTGGGATTGAGAAGGGCCTCAAAGTATTCCTTCCACCGACCAACTTTATCCTCAGTCGAGGTCAGCAAGCCCCCGTTCGCACTGTAAAAAGTGTGAACTGGGGGCTGCTTCACCTTTCTGAGGTGTCGGACAGTTTGCCAGAACTTCTTTGAGGCCGGCCAAAGATGAGAGTTGAAGACTCGACGAACAGGAGACTCTGCCAGACGTTCCCAGCACACCCTCACTACGCGTTTGGGTCTGCCAGGTCTGTCCGGCATCCTTCCCCGCCATCTAATCCAACTCATCACCAGGTGGTGGTCAGTTGACAGCTCAGCCCCGCTCTTCACCCGCATGTCCAGAACATGCGGACGCAGTTCTGAAGATACGACCACAAAGTCGATCATAGACCTGCAACCTGTCCTGTGGCAAGTGCACTTATGGACATCCTTATGTTTGAACATGGTGTTATGGACAAACTGTGGTTCGCACAGAAGTCCAGCAAGAACACACCACACGGGTTCAGATTAGGGAGGCTGTTCTTCCAAACCACGCCCCTCCAAGTCACACTGTCATTGCCCACATGGGCGTTGAAGTCTCCCAGTAGAACTATGGAGTCACCAGCTGGGGTGCTCTCCAGAACCCCTCTGATAGACTCCAAGAAGGCTGGGTACGCTGAACTGCCGGTCGCTGCGTACGCACAAACCACAGTCAGGACCCTTTCCCCATCCCGAAGGCGTAGGAAAATAGCCCTCTTGTTCACCGGGGATGACTCCAGCACAGAGGCACCAAGCCGGGGGGCTAATAATAAGCCCACCCCAGCTCGCCGCCCCTCCCCTGCAGCAACTCCAGAGAAGAACAAGGTCCAGCCCCTCTCAAGGAATTTGGTTCCAGAGCCCGAGCTGTGGGTTGAGGTGAGTCCGATTATATCTAGTCGGAATGTCTCCGCCTCTTCCACAAGCTTAGCGTCCTTCCCCACCAGCGAAGTGACATTCCATTTTAATAAAAGGATGTATTGTTCACGGAAAAGGCTGTGCTGATATGACTTTAGGGCACTTTCTTTAATTATAGGCATGTTTTTGTTCTGTACTGTATTATATGCAGTGAGGCCTTGTGGACGAGGAACAAACGTGCTTTTCATACTGGCAAAATACTGTGAATGTTAATGCATGTTTTGTCTCTTCAGTTAAATATTATCATGGATCTGCAATATTACGTACCGTACTGTTGTGTTGTTACTATACTCATGAGCCTCAGCATTTTTTTTGCTCCTTGTTTTTATGCGATTGTTCAAATTGTTATGTCTACATAGCAACCAAAACCCACAATTAGCCAAATAAAGTTGGAGAGAAATTATGACATTTTTCGGTTATAATTATTCTAGTTAACTCCATTTCCATGCAGTAGATCATGAGGCCAAAACCTGTGGTCTGTACTGGTAGTGTATGCCCATCAGTATTTCAAGCTATAGTTTTTGTTAATATCACACGTTCTTCCAAGCTACAATGAATCAGTCAGTTCACCATTTATTTTGTTGCTGACAAAAGGATTTATGTCTTATGGATTGGGCAGGTAAGGATCAGAGATGCAGAGTCACAACACGCAGTAGAGCAATGAGTCTTTTAATTCACACAAAAGAGAAAAGAGCAGGTAACAGCTAAGGAAGACGGTGCAAAACAGGGTATCAAAAAGGGAAAGAAACTAACCAAAAAAAGGCACTGTGGAAAAAACATCAACTGGCAAACCTAAGATTAGGATTTTACAAAACATATAAAATTACAAAAAAAACCAAACGGTACCTGGGAACCAGGACGATGCCACAAGGCGCTAGGATGATGTGAAGTAAACTGTGGCAAGTTTAGGACAATCAAATCACAAGAGCTACATAAAGAAATCAGTAGTTGGGTAAGTGAAGAAGGCTGAAAACTCCAGGACGACCTTCGTCGACTACAGGCAAAGCAGTACGATGCCACGTCCTCCTCCTGACGCAAGGTGGCTAAATACTCCTAATGGCCAAGTGGCTACAGGTGCGCCTCATGACACCACCCTTTGAGGAAGTCACCGGATCTAAAGAGGGGACAAGAAAAAAATGTGGAAAGATTGGTTCGGCCTCTGCTGCCTCAGCAGAAGGGGGAAAAAGTCTGGAGAGTTTTTTTTCCCCTACTAATAAAGACACTCGTATTTAGTAACCTATATTTGTAAAATGAATATGTAATATAATATGTGTATGTAATATGAATATACAAAAACTTTGCATAATGGGGATGAAATCCGAAGCAACTGTGAGTAAAAGACGCATTGCCAAGCTGGTGGTCTGGCCCTTGTCACTTGTGTTTGCAAGTGAGATGAACTTTACTACCCAATTGATTATCATCACTTTTGCAATTCTCCCTTAGACAATCAAAGATCTCAATACGTTTGATTAACCCTTTATTTACAATTAACCACATCCACATCAGAGCCACTGGCCACCCATGAGGAAGAGAATGAGGGCGGTGGCAATTCAGGGACAAGGGAGGTGGTGGCCAGAAGAAGACGGTGTGACGGAAGCAGACGGGACAGTCAGTATAGATGAAAATGTGCTGATTCAGATAGTTACTTTACACAGTGGTTGGTGTGATTATTAAATGCTTTCAAATGTGCCTGACATTGTGTAAAACTGCCTGGGGTTTTGGTGACGTGCCCGAGCCACCTCAAATGTAAAGGAGCAACGGCTCTACTCTGATCCCGGCTCCTTACTCTTTCTCTTAGGGAGAGTCCACCCAACCACTCGTTTCCGCAGCTTGTATCTGCGATCTCGTTCTTTTGGTCATGACCCATAACTCATGACCATAGGTCAGGGTGGGAACGTAGATCAATCTGTAAACAGAGAGCTTTGGTTTCTGGCTTACTCTCCCTTCACCACGATGGTCCGGTACAGCAACCGCATCACTGCAGACGCTGCACCGATCCCTTGTCAACTCCTCCCCCAGGCCTGGCTCCAGAGTGGGGTATTCCGATTTCTGGCATCCAGTCGAAGGTGTACCCTGCCTCTCACCCAAAGTCAGCTGGATAAGCACCAGCATACCCCAGCCACCCTAATGAGGATAAGTAGGATAGAAAATGGATGGATGAATAGTATTACTATAAAGTATTTACTCTAAAGGTGTGTGTGAAACATTACAACAATACTGTAAAGTCAAAAAAAGTCAAGTTGGTTAGCCCTGCCAACAAGGAGTCCTTTATTTATTTTTGTATAAATTACCAATGCAATAAGAAAATTTCACAATTTCATTCTGAAAAACTTCTGCTCCTCACTTCAGCCCAGTAGTTGACAGAAACAAGCAAGTGAGGTAGTTTGCAAACCAACATTAACTCACACCACAGAAGAAGAAAGTGGGCTGCAGTGTGTGAGAGCAGGGGGCGAATGTGAGAAAAGAGGGCTATAGTGGAGTTGTTGTATATACGATGCCACCAATAAGGCATTCCAGAAGCTAGGGACAGAAACAGGGTAGATACAGAAGACAGTTTCCATTAGTGATGGAAACTCGGCTCTTTTTAGAGAATCTGTTATTTTTTGCTCGGTGCGGAGAGAGTGCAGTTTGGTGGCCTTAGGATCTTGTCGGTATTTGCGGACGATGTGGTCCTGATGGCCTCACCGGGCTGTGACCTTCAGCATTTACTGGAGCGGTTTTCAGATGAGTGTGAAGCTTCAGGGATGAGACTCAGCACCTCCAAATCTAAAGCCATCCAAATGGGTGGATTCCACCATTTGGGTTGGGAGTGAGGTTTTGCCCCAGGTGGAGTTTAAGTATCTCGGTCTTGTTCCCAAGTGAGCGAAGGTTGGAGCGTGAAGGTCGACAGAAGTAATTTAGCTAGCTTACAATTTTCAGATATTTTTACAACAAAAATTGTGCAAGAGCTCTTGTGTACATATGACATGATGCATTAAATGGAATACTCTCATGTTCTTTACAGATGCATGCATGTTTTGGTCTTGTTTTTCATTAGCAAATAAGTTTTAGCATTGTATTTTTGCATTAGCATCAATGCTGGGAGCTTTTGTATTAACTTTAAACGTACTTACATTGGTCAGAGAAGTAAGATGTGACTTGGATAAATTGTGTAAACTAAAAAATGAGGACGCAAAAGGCAGCCAAAAGTCACATTCAGGTAAGACCATTGTAAGAGTTACAACACCACTTTTACCCACTTTTTTAGTGTTGTGAATGAATGAAGTAATCATTGGAGCAATATTTGAAACCAAAAGTTAAAGGAAATGGTTTTTGCACAACAAAGCAGATGAAGATGAAAAGAAAGACTATTTGACTTTCTGAGCATGTACGATGACATCATCTGATAATGCAATCACTGGACTATTAAATGTTTATTAACTCAAAAAGTATGACAGCACAAATGTTCATTTTATTCGCACAAAACCAGACAGAAAAATGAGTTTTATTTATTTTTTTTATTTATGTTAATGGGCTGAATGACCTCAGTTAACCTCTAATAAATGTGTAATAGCGGCTCGTTAAATGTGTATGTGTCAAATGTGTAGACGGGCTGATTATGTAATAGTTCAACACTTTAATCGTTAATATCTCAAAAACAAAAGCAGCACAGACAGATATGTATATATATATATAGTATATTTATATAGAAGTTAAAAGAACAAAACATAAAAATAATGTATTAAAGAGAAAATTAGATAAACAATATTTAACATATATAAAAATATACAAGCATACAACAATATCTACAAATAGTGTGTCAAATATGGCAACTACAAGTAAAATCCTACGATCATTAATTATCATTAGTTATGAGCTAAGTATGGACAAAGTGCGATTAATCGTGATCAAAATTTTAATTGATTGACAGCCCTAATTATAATATAATGTTATGGGGTCTCGCCAGCATCAGCTGTTTTACCGTCCCAAACGGCTTCTGAAGGCGTCCCGCCGCCTCCTCACTTGCCATTTCGGCCGACCCATAGATGGGTCTCGCCGGCTCTACCTGCGTCTCCGTCCCGGCCGATCCCCGGAGGGTTCTCGCCAGCTTCACCTGCGTCTCCGTCTTGGCCGACCTCCACAGGGGTCTCGCTGTCTTCACCTGCGTCTCTGTCCCGGCCGACCCTTGGAGGGGTCTTGCCGGCTACGTTTGGGTCTCCGTCCCGGCCGACCCTTGGAGGGGTCTTGCCGGCTACGTTTGGGTCTCCGTCCCGGCTGAGCCTCAAAGGGGGCCCTCCGGCGACCCTTCCATTTTTTGTGACTTTGGACTTTGGGACGTCTAGTATACGTCCTTGAGGGGGGGGTTCTGTTATGATCTGTATGTTTATGTGCGTGACAGTATGTTTAATTTGTATTATTAGGCCTGTGTTGTGTTTATTTCTTATTTTTGTATGTTTATTCCTGCCTTCCCTAATTTGTCTTTTTTTTTCCTTGCACCCAACGTGCACAGAAACACACACTGACATACACACACCAGCACTCGCGCACACAAACCCATACCCGCCCAATCCCATACCCACTCCCCCAACCCGGGAACTCCCAGGCACCAATCCGGCATCAGGACGTGCACCCGTCCACCCTCGCAGCAGCAAGTCCTGGCCAACCTAGATTCCCCCGGGGGTCAAATACGCCCCCCTTTCCACATCCGGGTAGAGGCAGACCCCGGAACCCAGGGCCCAGCAGCGCCGCCCCACCCGCACCCAGCCAGCCCAGTCACCCGACCCCGGACCCGACGGCTACGACCCCGGCACCCCGCCCCACCACCAACTGGTTGCCTCGGCACCATACCTACCCCAACCTCAATAGAGATAAACACCAGTCCCCCACAGAGCAGCGCAGCCCAGCCCCCTTCCCCGGGGTACCACCGGCACCTCAGGCACCTCCGCCAGCCGCCCAACTCTCAGAGTGAGGTGAGAAAGCTAATCACCGGGGACCAGAGTGAATGAGATTGGTCCAATTGATTGTTTAAAGAGCTAGAGATATGATCTAATAAAAGGTTTCCAAATTGGTTCATACTTAGATTGGCTTTTGTTTTCCAATTCATGAGAATAGTTTTCTTTGCGATGCATAACGCAGTAAGGACCATACGTGAGGTGTTATCGATATTGATGCCACCTAAATGGCCAAGTAAACACAATGTGGGGTGTGCTGGAATATTATATCTGGACCAAGTGGACAGCTCCTCACATACCTGAAGCCAAAACCTTTGGACAGGAGCACAATACCAAACAGCATGAATGTAGTTAACAACAGAGTTATTTGTGCACTGTGAGCAAATATTTGACTTTGTGAGACCCATCTTGAACATCCTTTGTCCTGTATAATGAGTCCTATGAAGAATTTTGAACTGAATCAGCTGTAGATTTAAATTTTTTGTCATTTTAAATGTATTTGAACATATTTGTATCCATGTGTTTTGATCCAAATTACTGAGTAGGTCTGTTTGCCATTTTGCAGCCTTCTGTTTTAGTGTTAAGCCTATATATTTTTGATAACACATTTTGGGTGCAGAGGTTACAGAATTCTGCCACCTTGGTTGGCATTTGCAAGTTCAATTGATTGGGCGTGTATTTTTTTCCTATTATAGATTTGATTTGGTGGTATTCTAAAAATTTGGTGCTGCTGATTCCATATTGGGAGGTGAGCGTATCAAATGACACAAACTTTACTTCCACTATGATAACAATATCAGAAACATGGTTTAATGAAGATAAAAGTATTGGCTTTGATTTTGATGGTAATATTCTCAATTATGTAAGGAGGGAAAATAGAGTAGGTGGAGGTGTTGCAATATATGTTTATAAACATCTCAAATTTAAAGTAATAAAAAATATCACACTAACAATAAAGGATGTGTTAGAATGTATATCTATAGAAATTGACAACAGAAATAAGAAAAATGTTATTATATGTTGTTTATACCGGCCTCCAGGCTCCAATTTAGAAATATATACAGATTGGGCAGAAAAAAATGTTTTCAGTGGTAAATAATATTAACTATTCATCTGTGGAGATTATAACATTGATTTGATGAATCCAAATAAACACAAAACAGCCGATAAATTCATCAATAGGATGTATAGTATGAGCCTCCACCCAAGCATAAAAAGACCCAGCAGAATCACAACACATAGTGCTACACTTACAGATAACATTTTTACAAATAGCATCGAGGCTGTTACCACCAGTGGCTTAATGATATGCGATATAACCGATCATCTACCTGTTTTTACACTGTATGACTATGATTATGTTTATCGTAAAACACCCCAAAAATCTGTATTTAATAATAATAATACGGACTGA
Organism: Oostethus manadensis; assembly: GCA_024372805.1. Taxonomy (NCBI): domain Eukaryota; kingdom Metazoa; phylum Chordata; class Actinopteri; order Syngnathiformes; family Syngnathidae; genus Oostethus; species Oostethus manadensis. The sequence continues at coordinate 4,287,252 of QODF01000261.1, forward strand.
GGAAGCATTAAGATCACTTGAATCAGATTTATCACAACAAGATTGGAATACTATATACATAGAGAAGGATGTAGATGGTGCCTTCAACACATTTTTACACATTTTTTGTTTTTTATGTGACAAAAATTGTCCAATCCGTAAAGTAAGTAAAAATACGCACTGCTATGAAATCTCCATGGATGACTAAGGGTATACAAAATGCTTGCAAAAAGAAAAATACTTTATATAAACAATTCATTAAATTAAAAACTGAAGAATCCAAACATAGATATAAATTGTATAAAAATAAATTGACTAATATAATAAGATCTAGTAAAAAAACATGTTCTACCAATCTATTAAATATTAATACAAATAATACTAAAAGGGTTTGGGGAATACTTAAAAATGTAATTAAAGGTAACAATAATAATAACTAGAAAAAAAAATTCCCGGTGGAAATTTTGATGGAGATGCACTCTGTGCTGTGAACCTTTGGCCCGGTGTATGCCGTCGTGCGCTTAAATGGCGTGGCACCATGCAACCTCTGTATATAAATGAGGAAAAGAGCTAAAATGCTAACAGGTGGAATACCAATACCTAGCTAGATAGCAATATACACCAAAACCGCCAAGGCACTTGTATGATGTCCCAGTCTCATAAAATGTCTGTATTAGCCTTTATATATGAGAAAATTAGCTAAAATGCTAACATGCTAACAGGTAAAATGAAACACCTAGCTAGATTGCAATATACACCAAAACCGCCAAGGCACTTCTGTAGTCTCCCAATATCATGAAATGCCTGTATTAGCCTTTAAATATGAGGAAAAGTAGCACAAATGCTAACATGCTAACAGCTAGCCTGCTAGCACCTTGAAAGACAACGCCAAGTACAGAAAGTGGCAAGGCATTCCTGTAGGGTCTCTACATAAAGTCTTATGTGTTTGTTGCAATAACAATGCAATTGTCAACCAATGCAGGCAGCTCGGATTATGTGGAACGATACTGAAATATCGATATTTGTCACCATTGCTTAATGCTGCAATTGGTATCAATTGCAGCATTAAGCAATGGTGACAAATATCGATATTTGTCACCATTGCTTAATGCTGCAATTGGTATGAATTGGGAAAAGACATCACTGTAATCGCACTTCTCTACAGACAGCACTGATGTATTGTAAAAGTACTGTAAAAAAGTACTGTAAAAAAGTACTACAGGGAGGGGCCGAGTGAAGGAGGATTTCAGAGGAGGGAGGGGCCGATCAAAGGAGGATTTCAGAGGAGGGAGGGGCCGATCAAAGGAGGATTTCAGGCGAGGGAGGGGCTGATCAAAGGAGGATTTCAGAGGAGGGAGGGGCCGAGTGAAGGAGGATTTCAGAGGAAGGAGGGGCCGAGTGAAGGAGGATTTCAGGGGAGGGAGGGGCTGATCAAAGGAGGATTTCAGGGGAGGGAGGGGCTGATCAAAGGAGGATTTCAGGGGAGGGAGGGGCTGAGTAGAGGCTGACAAAGCAGCCATATTGAAAGTGAGTCAGCTCAAACGTTGGAAATGTGAGAAACATTCATGTCAAACAAAAGCTTGTCACGGCCAGACGATTCGAGGTATTGACACATAAGAAGCACCGTGAGCGACCTGAGGCTTCAGGCTACACACACGTCTTTTCATTTTTCTGATAGGTGTAGAAATGAGCGTGAACGAGCGAATAGAAAACAGTGAAAATTGAGGATTTTGAGGAAAAAGCGGCGGCTAAAAACAGAACGCCTGTCTTTCAGATGTACCTAATCTAGTGGCCAAAAAAAATAATTATTTTGCTTCTAGCGCCGCCATGGTTACGCGAAACGTTACCACAAGTAATGCTGCTCTGCTCCCGAACGCCGGCTTTCCGACGGTGTAACTTGTTTGGGGTACGCCTTACGGTTCGGGGCCGCATCATTCGCACAAAAAGTGGAAGAATAAGATATAAGAAAGCGGAATAATAACTAAAGAACATGAAGATTAAGATGGCATGCTTTGCAGCTGTCACTGGCTGCCCTGCTTACAGGGCATGTCCATGATAACACATATCCAGACTATTTTATTGATGAGAATAGAGATATTTATAATATGAATGAATTTTTCAATTTCTCAAGGCTCTGGATGTTGGAGGACTGTGTTGGTTGACACGTCTCTACAACATTGCATGGAAGTCAGGAACAGTACCTCTGGACTGGCAGACCGGGGTGGTGGTCCCCATTTTTAAAAAGGGTGACCGGAGGGTGTGTTCCAACTATAGGGGGATCACACTCCTCAGCCTTCCTGGGAAAGTCTACTCCAGGGTGCTGGAGAGAAGGGTACGACCGTTAGTCGAACCTCGGTTAGAGGAGCTGCAATGTGGTTTTCGTCCCGGTCGCGGAACACTGGACCAGCTCTACACCCTTGCAAGGGTACTCGAGGGTATGTGGGAGTTTGCCCAACCAGTCTACATGTGCTTTGTGGACCTGGAAAAGGCATTCGACCGTGTCCCTCGTGGTGTCCTGTGGGGGGTGCTCCGGGAGTACGGGATTGATGGTCCGCTTCTACGTGCCATTCGGTCCTTGTACAATCGAAGCAGGAGCCTGGTTCGCATTGCCAGCAGTAAGTCGAGCTTGTTTCCGGTGAACGTTGGCCTCCGCCAAGGCTGCCCTTTGTCACCGATTCTGTTCATAATCTTCATGGACAGAATTTCTAGGCGCAGTCAAGGTGTTGAGGGAGTCCAGCTTGGTGACCTTAGGATCTCGTCTCTGCTATTTGCAGACGATGTGGTCCTTATGGCCTCATCAGGCTGTGACCTTCAGCGTTTACTGGAGCGGTTTGCAGCTGAGTGTGAAGCTTCTGGGATGAGACTCAGCACCTCCAAATCCGAGGCCATGGTTCTCAGTCGGAAACGGGTGGACTGTACCCTCCGGGTTGGGAGTGAGGTCTTGCCTCAGGTGGAGGAGTTCAAGTATCTCGGGTTCTTGTTCACGAGTGAGGGAAGGTTGGAGCGTGAGATCGACAGACGGATCGGTGCAGCATCTGCAGTAATGCGGTCGCTGTACCGGACCGTCGTGGTGAAGAGAGAGCTGAGCCGGAAGGCAAAGCTCTCTGTTTACCGATCGATCTACGTTCCCACCCTCACCTATGGTCATGAGTTATGGGTCATGACCGAAAGAATGAGATCGCGGATACAAGCGGCGGAAATGAGTTTCCTTCGTAGGGTGGCTGGACTCACCCTAAGAGATAGGGTGAGGAGCTCGGCCATCCGGGAGGAGCTCAGAGTAGAGCCGCTGCTCCTTCACATCGAGAGGAGCCAGTTGAGGTGGCTCGGGCATCTAGTCCGGATGCCTCCCGGGCGCCTCCCTGGTGAGGTGTTTCGGGCATGCCC
>QODF01000261.1:4291736-4433414 GCA_024372805.1 Oostethus manadensis
GATCGGCCGCATCGACAATGGAGGCACGAAACATCGCCCACTCGGATTCAATGTCCGCTGCCTCCCTCGGAACATGGTCAAAGGTCTCCCGCAGGTGGGAGTTGAAACTCCTTCTGACAGGGGATTCTGCCAGGCGACCTGGCAGACCCTCACAATGCGTTTGGGTCTGCCAGGTCTGACCGGCATCCTTCCCCACCATCGGAACCAACTCACCACCAGGTGGTGATCAGTTGACAGCTCCACCCCTCTCCTCACCTGAGTGTCCAAAACATGTGGCCGCAAGTCCAATGACACAACCACAAAGTCAATCATCGAACTGCGGTCCAGGGTGTCCTGGTGCCAACTGCACATGTGGACACCCTTATGCTTGAACATGGTGTTTGTTATAGACAATCCGTGACGAGCACAGAAGTCCAATAACAAGACACCGCTTGGGTTAAGATCAGGGCGGCCGTTCCTCCCAATCACACCTCTCCAGGTCTCACTGTCGTTGCCAACATGAGCGTTGAAGTCACCCAGCAGAACAAGGGAATCCCCCGAGGGAGCACTCTCTAGCACTTCTTCTAAGGACTCCAAAAAGGGCGGGTATTCTGAACTGCTGTTTTGCCCATACGCGCAAACAACAGTCAGGACCCGTCCCCCCACCCAAAGGTCTAGGGAAACTACCCTCTCGTTTACCGGGTTAAACTCCAACGTGCAGGGTTGGAGCCGGGTGCCAACAAGAATTGCCACCCCTGCCCGTCGCCTCTCATTGCCGGCAACACCAGAGTGGAATGAAGTCCAGCCCCTCTTGAGAGGACTGGTTCCAAAGCCCTTGCTGTGCGTTGAGGTGAGTCCGACTATATCTAGCCGGAATTTCTCCACGTCACGCACCAGCTCAGGCTCCTTTCCCGCCAGAGAGGTGACATTCCACGTACCGACAACTAGCTTCTGTAGCCGAGGATCGGACCGCAAAGGCCTTTGCCTTTGGCTGCCACCCAGCTCTCTTTGCACCTGACTCCTTTGGCCCCTCCCACGAGTGGTGAGCTCATGGGAGGAGAACCCCCCTTACCTTTTCAGGCTGTGCCCGACCGGGCCCCATTGGTGCAGGCGCTCGCCATTGTGCCCCGCCTCCAGGCCTGGCTCCAGAGAGGGGTCTCGATGACCCGCGTCCGGGCGAGGGAAAACGAAGTCCAATTGTATCATTCATCATTAGGCTCTTTTCAGCCACTCTTTGTCTGGTCCCTCCCCTAGTACCTGTTTGTCATGGGTGACCGTACCAGGGGCATGACACCCCCCGACAACTTAGCTCCTAAAATCATCGGGACACGCAAACTCCTCCACCACGATAAGGTGGTGACTCAGGGAGGTGTGTCCCTGAGTGTCCAAACATTCATCTATTTAAATCAAAATAAAAAGAAATGGTTCTGTCTCAGCACATGAATGAGGAAAGTGGTACTTGAACGTTACCTTGTGTTTTGAGTACTATTAGATATCATTACATTAGAAGGGTCATTACTCAGCTATGTAAGACCAAGATAACAGGTAATCTATTAATCTCTTTGAAGTATGTACTAACTATGATTATTTATTTATTTAAATTCACACAATTATGTAATATGGTCATTGCATCACAGTGCATAATATTAAGAAAAGAATAGGAATATCATACCAAAAAAAAAAAAAAAAAGGAACATCATACCTCATATCACACATGTATAGTACATATATTGCTTATATATGATGTCCTATTAGAAGCATCATTTGCTTTCTTGATTGTGGCCATTATCATTATTACCAGTAAAGGTGATGATGGTAATCATTTATCACATGAAAGATATACTTAATGTCTTCACTATGTTGTTTTTTCTGGATTTTTTCTCATACAATAAACTCAACAGATCAGGGCAGACAAGTGGAGGTTCTTTTGCAGGAGATTTTCCACCTTCTTGCAGAAGACCACCAAAATCTTGTCTCTTCTAATGCACAGGATAGGACGTCACAGAGCAAAATTAATCAGAGTAGGGCAGACAACTTGAGGCTCGGCTGCAGGAGATCATCCACCTTCTGGCAGCAGACCTCCAAAATCTTGTCTCTTTTAATGCACAGTATAGGAGACATGCAATAACATCCCTAGATTAGGGCAGACAAGTGGAGACTCGGTTGAAGGAAATCGTCCATCTCCTAGCAACTGACCTCCGAAATCTTGTCTTTTTAATGCACAGTATAGGACACTTGGCCAGGAGTGTTGGTGTTGCAAGAGCGCAGACCCTCTCTGACAACAGTTCCACAAAGTTCTTGGCTTCTCTTCATGCGGGACACGTGCTATCCAAACTAATTATCATTACCATCAACACTGATTACTATTATATCTTTTAATGAAATATCTCTTGTATGCAAAAAAATTGTATGTGTGTGTGTGTATATATATATGTATGCATGGGTATGTGTATATATATACTGTATATTTACTGTATAGTAAGTCCAGGAGTTATCTTTAATACATGTTATGTTGATATGTGATGATGGTATAATAATGAGTAATGTCACAAGCTGTACAAGGTATAACACATTAATAATAGTGTATATTGTACATGTGTGTTTGTAGGTGTGATATCTTGTTCATGCATTACTGCATATTGTATTCATATAACAGGCTTTAGTGTTAAGAATAATGGGGTGGGAGTAAATAAGCTTGTCTTCTTCCCACTCCTTTTCGAGCCAAATTGTTCCTGTTTATAGGTGTATGTTCATTATGTTCTGTCATGTGTATTTTGTGTGGCTCGAAATAAAAAGAAGAAGAAAAAAAGAAGATGATATTATCTAAGTGTGTTATCTTCTTTGTTTTTCCCACAAAGAAAAGTTTATCATTCTTTTATTTTGTAGGATGTCAGGGTTGTTCCAGATGGGTGTCAGCTTACATGGATAGAGGGAACATTTGTTTATTTTAAGAAATTCCCACCAAGCTGTCAGAGTGGAGCTGATGTTCATACTTTTGTAACATTTATGATGTTTAATGGTTGAACTGATGAATGGTAGATCACAGATTGCTAGATTATCACACAGTGCTTGCTCTATATCTCGCCATGGCTCGTCTGGATAACTCGGTTTGAGCCATTTGGAGACATATTGCAGTTGATTGGCTAAGAAATACTGAGAAAAGTCCGGAAGCTCTAAACCACCCCTGCCTTTGGTTTGTTTTAACGTATTTAAGCTGATACGTGATGGTTTGTCTTTCCAAAGGAATTTAGAGATGTGGGAGTCCAGTGACTTGAACCAGTTGGAGGATGGTTTGGTGGGTATCATTGAAAACAAATAATTAATTTTCGGTAAAACCATCATCTTGACGGCAGCCACTCTCCCCATGAGTGATATGGGTAGACGTCTCCACCGCAAAAGATCACCCTCAGTTGTTTTCAAAAGCTGAACGTAATTCAACTGTGTCAGCTCTGACAACTTGGGTGAAATATTTATACCCAAATATCGAATATTTCCTGTCCGTATTATGGCATCAGGTATACCCTTAAAGTGACAGTTAATGGGTAGAGCTGTGGTCTTAGACCAGTTGATAGAGTAATCAGACACTGATGAGTACTTGTTTATAAGTTGAATTGTGTGGGAAAGGGACGCTTGAGTATTCTGGAGAAAAAGTAATACATCATCAGTGTAGAGACTTATTTTGCGATCCATTTCTCTGGTGCGGATCATTCATGTTGTCTGATGGCCGCTGCTAAGGGTTGGATAAATATGGAAAACAGTGAAGGGGACAGCGGACAGCCTTGCCTTGTGCCTCTGTGAAGGCTAAAGCTTGAAGAAGTTTGATCATTGGTCCTCACACATGCATGTGGGTTGCTATAAAATATTCTGATCCAATCAATAAAACCCGGTCCAAACTTAAATTGATTTAATGTCCTAAATAGGAAGTTCCAGTTTACCCTGTCAAATGCTTTTTCTGCATCTAGAGAAAGGATAATAGTTTCCAAATTCTGTATGTAAGAATAATCTATGAGGTTAATTAATCTTCGTGTGTTAGTTGAGGAGTGTCTACCTTTAATAAAACCTGTTTGGTCTGGATGGATTATGAAAGGAGTTATTTTCTTTAACCTTCTGGCCAAAGCTTTACTGATTATTTTAAAATCTACATTAATTATGGAAATTGGGCGGTAGCTAGATGAGAGTGTGGGGTCTTTTCCTGGGTTTAATAAGAGAGTAATATTAGCTAAGTTCATAGTTGGAGGTATTTTATTTTTTAACTTGGAACTGGCCCTGGATACATGGACTCTAAATCACAAGCGTCAATCTTCTTGCGAAAGGTGGGGGAGGACGACTACATCCATGAGTCAAGTACATCAGAAAAACAAGAATAAGAGGAACATTTCTTGGAGACCTGGATGCAAGACTTTAAGAAGTTAAGGGAGATGGAGATGCAGATGCCGGATATACAGGAGTGTACTTCAGCACCTTAAGCATTTGGAGTCACAGATTCAATATGTACAATCACAGAATGACAGTCTCATGGAAAAGATAGTAGCGGTCCATGGTGTCATAAACCTTATGGAGGAAAATAGAAAATATAAAAAGATATAAAAGAAGAAATCGAGAAGTTGCAAGATAAAAATGTTGCGTTGTGTGCTGCTCTTAAAGAGGTTAAAAACCCTATGGCAGATAATAAAGCACTACACACTGATATCAAGGCTTGCAGGATAATATAAAGCCGCTATTGAAAGAAAATGCTGCCTTGCATGCTGCTCTCAAGGAAGCTAAAAACCATATGGAAGAAAATAGAGCATTATGCAAGGATGTTAGAGTCCTGCAGAATGATATAAAGCCACTATTAGAAGATAATGCTGCCTTGCTCTCAAGGAAGCTAAAAACCATATGGAAGAAAATAGAGCATTATGCAAGGATGTTAGAGTTCTGCAGAATGATATCAAGACATTACTGGAAGATATTGCTGCCTTACGTGCTGCCCTCAAGGAGGTTAAAAACCCCACGGAAGTAAATCATGCATTATGCAACAACATCAATGCTCTACAGGATGATATCAGGACAGTATTGAAGGATAATGTCGCCTGGCGCACCGCTCTGGAGGAAGAGAAAGAAGCAAAGGATACCATCACCGAGCAAATGAAAACTATAATGGAGGAGATGGATCAGAATTCACGAATGAATGATGTGAGCCTCACAGGGCTCGGAGTTACACCCGGGTCAAAAGATATGGAAGCTCATAACAGAGGAGAAGCAGATGGAATGAATGTTCCTTCAGCAAAGCAACAGATTGTCAGCTTCCTACAATCAAAGGAGGTGGATATCGATATCAACACCATTGATACTTGCATCCCACTGTATAGCAGAAACAACACCACACCTTCATCATCAAGTTCACTAACAGGGAATTCAAAACTGCACTGCTGAAACAGAAGAAGAACTTGAAAGCCACAAACGTCTACTTAATGACCGTCTGACAAAACGCAACGCTGACATTGCCAAGAAAGCACGAGACTTAAGAAAGCAGGGATAGATACAAAGTACAAACAGAAAAATATACATCAAGCTACATGGAGGTCCAGGAGAAGCAGGAGTGCTGGCAGTCAAAGATATCAACCATCTGGATTCATACTAAACATCTTACAACATGACAACAAGGATAAAAGAGGATACAACGCACAAAAACAGTAAGGAGGATTACATTCAATAATACAAACACTGATATCAACACTGGAAGGGCACACTCAACAAAGTATTAAAATTAGGAACTCATGTACTTACATTTAATGACACTCACAGTGCAACACCAAGACAGCAAGATGTTGATCCGGAAATCAACAGGGGAAGAGGGAAGGAAAAAAGAGGGGGATATTTTTTTCTTTGTAAAAAAAAAAAAGGATATATACATGTATTTGTATGTATGAAATATAAATATGCATATGTATGTATGTACAGTATGTATACGTATGAATGTATGTGTGTATGGATGTATCTACACAGAATGTATGAGTATGTATTAGTAAATCATGTGAGAAGGGGGAAGTAAATAAGTTCTGCTTCTTCCTACTCCTTTTCGGACGTGTAGAAGTGAGGAATGTAACATGAATAATTCTTTGTACAATGTATGCATGTTCCAAACAAATTCAACCAAACCAAACCAAAACAAATTCCTTGTGAATTGAGACCAAGTTTCCGTCCTAGGGAATGGAAACATTAGAATGGAACCTGGAGCTGGACCTGTTCTACTCTGGAGTTGTTGCAGGTGTGAGGCAGCGACCTGGTGTGGGTTTATTAATAGCCCCTCGACTCGGTGCATGTGCAGGAGTCATCTAGAGTGATCGAGGGGGTCACTTCCACTGTCACTTTGCCTTTGGGTTGAGGAAAGGGTGCTGGCTGTTGTTTGTGCGTAAAAGCCAAAAGGGAGGTCAGAGTACCCAGCCTTCATGGAGTCTATCAGAGGAGTGCTAGAGGAACGGCTTCCCCACTCTGAACCTGTGTGGTGTGATTCGACTTCTGTGCGAACCACAGTTTGTCCACCATGTTCGAACATAAGGATGTCCACAAGTGCTCTTTGCACCAGGACACCGTAGGTCTCAGGTCTATGATTGACTTTGTAGTCGTATCATCAGACTGCATCCTCCTGTTCTGGACACTGGTGAAGAGAGGGGCAGCTGTCAACTGATTACCACCTGGTGAGTAGTTGGATAAAATAGAGACAGTGACAAAGTTGATGGCCAACAGATGAAGAAAGTGGCTGAAAAGAAGGCTGGCTCTTTAGGTTGTAAGAGGTACATATATTTGTATTTTTTCAGCACGGAACATTCAGTGAGGTACAGCGGTGCACCGAGTTACTCACGCAGAATACAGTAAATGAGAAACAGGAAGTGCAATTGCCTCACAATATCGTCCCGCGTAGTAGTCTGTAATTAAGTATAGTGCAACTCAGTGTTTTATTTGGAGCAATCGGAAATGAGCCAAAATGGCGGCACAAAACAAACACAGATAAAGGGAAAAGACAACTATGGCAAAATAAACCCACATGAAAAATCACATATTTATTGGGAAGTATTTGACAAAGAGTGGGCATTTTGTCATCCTGTTTTACAAGCTACGTCAGTCAGAAGAAGAAACAAAAAAAGTGATCTCAATCATTTTAAAAGCCCTCTTGGGTTGGCTGGTCTGACTATTTTTGTATTTTTTTGTGTGTTTTTTAATCATCTTCAGAAATGCTCAAGTGTGGTCAAAAAGAGAGAGCTACATATTTCTACAGCGATAGTATGTAGACCAGCTGGTGACATTCAGCTTTTCTCAATATAATAATAACAAAATAGGCCTGTGCAATTTCAAGGGAAATTGCATGTGAATGCTGGCAACGCTGATGCAGAACTGCAATGCCGCTGCATGCTAACACCAAGCATAATAACATAAATGTATCTGCCCTCTGGGGCATGCACCCTCAATTACAGTCCAGCCCACGCACACACATTCTTATCAAAGACAGACTTCTCTGGGAGAAGCGCATGCAGGTATCTTCAAAGAAAACGTCTTCACCGTACGGAACAGACCAAAGCGGCTGCAAAGCAACCAATTTCCCAACAATTAGAGCACTTTGTCTTGGGCACGGTCCAAATCGGTTAAGAAGTGTAAAAAAGAATAACTTTCATTCATTTGCAATCGGAACAAATTCTCGGAAAACGAGAAATTTTGCAAAAACTGTGCATTTTAAAGACAATTTTTTTAGGGAGCACCTGTTTCTCAGCTAAGCCGGACATTTTGATGTATGTTTGCATGAAATCGGTTGAAAAATGATACTAAAGTTTTTAATGCTTGCAATGCTCTAGTGAGCTGGAGAGTTTGACCTTTTGGAACCAAATTGACTCTTTGGAACGAATCGACTCTTGAAATGAACAAAACGAGCCGGCTCTTGTCACAGAGAGCCGATTTGTTTGTCCTCTTCTTTTTTATTGTGTTGTTCCACCCTTTTTTAACGGCTCACTTGTTATCTATCAAAACAGCTAAACATGCTACTAAGCTAATATTAGCATGCTGGCATCTTTTAATACTTAGCTGTCACCTATCATTACTGTAGGTATTCCAATGAATACAGCTAAAAATGCTTCTATGCTAGTATTGGCAAAATGGCCAAATATTTGAGCACTTTGTCTTGGCCACGATCCTTTTGACGTTCTCGATCGACTCATTATTACACACACGCACACACATCTGCTGCAAAGCGTTGATATATGTTTCGTTTATATATGTTTTTGTCTATGAAAAAATGCTCCTACATTAATATTAGCATGTTGGCATCTTTTGTCATTAAGCTATCACCTAGCATACTAGTAGAAATGTGTCTTCCAATGAAAACAGTTGAAAATGCTACTATGATAGTGTTAGTGAGGTGTGATTAATTCAAAGTCTGTGTGGAAACCTTGCAAACACTTCCTGTATGTATTTTTCTTCACTCACATGTTGAATCTAAACAAGCAGTGCTGCCCTCTGCTGCATGCACCCTCAATTACAATCCACACACGCACACACCTTCTCTTCAAAGGGCACGACATCTCTGGGAGAATCACGTAGAGATATCTTCTAAGAAAACACCCTCATCGTACGGAGCCGACCAAAACGGCAGCAAAGCAATCAATTTCCCAAAAATTTGAGCATTTTGTCTTGGGCACATGGGGTGTACATTTTGTAGACTTGGAAAAGGCATTCGACCGTGTCCCTCGTGGTGTCCTGTGGGGGGTGCTCCGGGAGTACGGGATTGGTGGCCCGCTACTACGTGCCATTCGGTCCTTGTACAATGGAAGCAGGAGCCTGGTTGGCATTGCCAGCAGTAAGTCGAGCTTGTTTCCGGTGAACGTTGGCCTCCACCAAGGCTGCCCTTTGTCACCGATTCTGTTCATAATCTTCATGGACAGAATTTCTAGGCGCAGTCAAGGCGTTGAGGGAGTCCAGCTTGGTGACCTTAGGATCTCGTATCTGCTATTTGCAGACGATGTGGTCCTTATGGCCTCATCAGGCTGTGACCTTCAGCGTTTACTGGAGCGGTTTGCAGCTGAGTGTGAAGCTTCTGGGATGAGACTCAGCACCTCCAAATCCGAGGCCATGGTTCTTAGTCGGAAACGGGTGGACTTTACCCTCCGGGTTGGGAATGAGGTCTTGGCTCAGGTGGAGGAGTTTAAGTATCTCGGGTTCTTGTTCACGAGTGAGGGAAGGTTGGAGCGTGAGATCGACAGACGGATCGGTGCAGCGTCTGCAGTAATGCGGTCGCTGTACCGGACCGTCGTGGTAAAGAGAGAGCTGAGCCGGAAGGCAAAGCTCTCTGTTTACCGATCGATCTACGTTCCCACCCTCACCTATGGTCATGAGTTATGGGTCATGACCGAAAGAACGAGATGGCGGATACAAGCGGCGGAAATGAGTTTCCACCGTGGAGTGGCTGGACTCACCCTAAGAGATAGGGTGAGGAGCTCGGCCATCCGGGAGGAGCTCAGAGTAGAGCCGCTGCTCCTTCACATCGAGAGGAACCAGTTGAGGTGGCTCGGGCATCTTGTCCGAAAGCCTCCTGGGCACCTCCCTGGTGAGGTGTTTCGGGCATGCCCAGCTGGGAGAAGGCCCCGGGGAAGACCTAGGACACGCTGGAAGGGCTATGTCACTCAGCTGGTCTGGGAACGCCTTGGTGTCCTCCCGGTGGAGCTGGAAGAGGTCGCCAGAGACCGGGAAGTCAGGACTTCCCTACTGAAGCTGCTGCCCCCGCGACCCGGACCCGGATAACCGAAAGAAAATGGAATGTTTTGGTCACGGCCTGAATCGGTTGAGATATGTAAAAAATATGAACCTTTGAATATTTCCCCATTTAACGATAAATTTTGCAAAAACTGTGCATTTCACAGAAATTCTTTTTAGGTAGCACCTCTTTCCCAGCTTAACCGGATATTTTGATGTATGGTTGCAAGAAATGTTTGCATTCACACAATTTGACTTTTAAATCTACAAAACACCAGAATCACATTTCTTTACAAAGAGCCAAGCATTTCTTGTTTGTTGGTAATATTTCTTTATTACTTTTCAGCCAGTCCTTCTGCAGAAATCCAACTATTAACTAACATTATGAACTTCTAACTAGAAGTTCATATACAAATTGCCAATAAATGTGTATACACATACAAAACCCCCCAAAAGAAAACGTTTTTTGCAAACTTGATGTGACTAGTAACATTATTCATTCATACATTTGTGAACATGACAGCTTTGAAAGTGACAATTCATTAACCAAATGACTAATAAACTAGTTTATGTTAAAACTCTTAAAGAAAGGCAGATGTAATGTAAAAAACGATGACAATTGTCACCTCTGTTGAGGTATCTCACCGCAAGAACTAAAACATATAAGCTCAAACCTTTCTGACATGCACCTCGGCAATGTGTGTTCGTTAATGTACAATCATAAGAAGACAGATCCTTACTAGCAACAGTTACACTTATGAGTGCTTTAATGAGGTTACATGATATCTCTTGTCTTTATCAGAGCAGTGTTATTTGCTACTACAAGCAATGTGTAATTGTGGTCCAAAAAGCACCATGTAAAAAACACAGGTAGTTAGAAAAAGTGGATCAATAGGAGGGTTGGAACACACACACACACACACACACACACACACACACACTAATAATTAGTGTGTGTGTGTGTAATAATACAACACTGGTATAAAACGTGTACTAGATAAACTAGTTTATTCCTGTAAACCATTTTTTTTTGTTGCTGTCCCTCCACTGGTGCACAAACAGTACATTAGTGTAGCTTTTATTGTGCATCAAAAACAATCTTGGTCGTTGAAATGAAAGGCCTGCTGGGTTCTTTTTCTGCATGGAGTCCAGTTTTGGTGTGAAACAATGTGACAGGCACTTTATAAATATGGAATGAAAGGTGCAGTATATGAACAGCATGTTTTCCCTAAAAGTTTGCATTGACATAATAGTACACAAGCTCACTGCTGTCCTTTTATCCTCTCATTGTAAGGTTTTTGTTTCAACAAGTGAGAGACAACATATATTTTACTCAAATAACTACCAAAATGTGCTGATAATGCTTAAAATAGCAATAGTAGTGCTGTCACACTAGCACTATTTGTTCTGTTTTTATTAACTCTGTTTAGTTTTCCCCCTTGGTGCCAAATGACAAATAATGAAGCCCTCAATCATCTGCCATGTGTACCTTTCAGGCATCCCATAACCTGCTAGATTGTTGCAATTCATTACGTTTGCTACAAACAAATGCTTATTTCTCCACGTTACGTTTCGCGGAATTATTTTGTGCATACCTGTCAATATGGCATTCAGAAATTAGCGACATTTCCCGGAAAAATCTACCTTGGTGCAATGGTGTTAATTCTACTGACGTGCTTATTTTATTTTGAAGGCCTGACTGTAACAGCTACAGAATGTGCACCGATGTGTGAGGATGCACGGTTGTTTTCAGGGATGGACTACCATTAGGCAAACATCCAACGCTTCATAAAAATTGATTGTTTTTTTTACCTTCAATTTAAAGTACATATTACTGTTTTAGTCTTAATTCATATGCTTAAAACTACATCAAAATGCACATTCTATTAAAATCTTTTCCACCGCTCCCCCCTGTGCTCTCATGCATTAGACTGTTGATTGATTCCTGAAAACATGGGCATTTTGAAAAAATTGATGCACATGAAGAAGAGAAGGAAAACAAAATACCAAAGGCAGACAGCCAGATCCTGATGACCGCAAGCTGAGGGACGCATTTCTCCACAAAGATATGAGTACTGAAGTGCTAAACTATATTACATGTTGCGTCATGCGCTCAGCAATTGCAGGAAAAGCGTTGAGATGATTTAGTTGTTGTTTATTAACAATAATCCCCCAGGAGTATATTAAAGGACTTTATCTAGTTCAGGAAATTTCAGAATTTTCTCATATTCTTAATATTTAAAATGTTTTTTGGGGCAGGAGTTAAATAAACACAGCAATGTGACTTAGCATGTTAAACTGAAAGATAACAGTAACAGATTTCAAAAGTATGAAAAAAGTGACATACTCACATTATAAAAAAATGAAATGAAATGACAAAACTTTTGTCAGTGCAGTACAAAGACGTGGAGGGTCCTAATGAGTGGGTTTGCCTTGGGCGCCCAAATGACTAAAGGCGCTCCTAGTGGTTTTGGTTTGTTTTTTTTCATAAAAAATATAACACAAACTGTTTAGGCAAAATAAAGAAGGACAAAATATGGTAGTTTCCTAGTAAAAATGGGGTGGTTGACTGGTGTGGTTTTGTAGGCAATGAACAATGAACACCAATCTTCCATGCCACATGGTTTTATCTGATGCATTTTTATACCCTCACTTAAAAAAAAAATCATGTAAACAGAGGAAAAATGCTTAGTGTTTACAAACACTTCAACCATAAGTGTGAAAACACCCTCTGGTAAATAACAGTTATGGTTCGCAATTTCCAATAAAGTCAGACAACCTCTATCTTAAAGGAGTATATTTTTACCTGGTTTTAGAGACAAACTAGAAAAATATCCTCCAGAGACCCAGCCATGGTTTTTTGTCCTCTGTAAGGGACAGGCAAAACCCCTACAACAATTAAAAAAACTGCTGTGCTGTGGCGAGGACATCATTTGTTAGGGTTGGGGTTTAATGGCTGCCATACCAACCACCTATTTAGTTTTTACAAGCAGAAAGTTGTTTTGGTAAAATGTTGGGGTTTTTTACAACATATTTTTCTAATGTCCTCTGTGGTGGACATGTGAACTTCTGACAACTGTACTCATTTTTCACAGGAATCGATGATGGTTGATGCAACAGATGCATCACAAAGCAGAAATGCATCCTTTGTAACCATTCTTGCAGCCTCATGAATAACACGACTGTAAGCGTGTGGCATGAACCCAAGAAAGGTTCACGTTGAAGCAATGTCCAGGCATAGCTTCCTGTCCTACACTCGTATTTTGCTGTGCTGAAATTGCTGCTGGGGTAAGAGGCAGCCAATTAGGCGCAGCTGTTCACATTCCCAGTCAGTGGGATTTATAAACTCAGTTTCATCAATCCAGTCACCGTCATGTTTCTTGCCAAGGCTGTAACATACCAACCCGAGCACTTTGGCCTTCATTGTGTTTCCTTGCACTTCCTGCCTCATGGTCATTTGCTGGTGCTGGGTAGTCCCTGTCTGGGTTACCTAGGTCCTTGTCTGGATCTTACATGGGTTCCGAGAGTTGTTTTTTTACTCTTCTTGGTATTTCTAGCAGCTTATTAGCATTTTTCCTGCCAGACCTTTTTCCTGGCAGTGTTTTGTTTCTTTTTTGTGTTTTTTTATGTGGCATCACAAACCTTCAGTTTTGGACTCTTTTTTTTTTTTTTAGCTTTTACTGTAATGTTTTCCCTCTTTTGAGGACGCTTTTTGTATTAAAGGCTTTTTGTTCCTCCTTGAACTGCTTTGTCTCTGCATCTCGGGGGTCAACTACTCAACAGAAGGGCGTCGAGTGGCTCAAAAATGTTTTCTGACAAAAAATGATTTAAGGCTCAAAAACAATATTGTGTCGCAAGCGGATATTACTTCTGCTGAGCGTCAATCATGATGAATTTGCAGCAATAATTGAAAAATATAAGACTGGATTTTAGAAGGAAGTTGTCTGACACCATGGAAAGAATCGTGCGTGGTCGTTATTAATGATGCCGTCCACTATAGCAGAGTAGCACTTTGTTTATACCTGACACGTGCACTATTTGAAAGGTTTTTAATGAGCTTATTGACATCCAAAAAGAAATAAAACAGGCACTTTTTCTGGTGTTTACTTGTGGTCACATAAATAAGAATGTGGTTCTGCTTATACTGTACGTACAAAGACAAGTCACATGTCTTTGGAGCCATCTAATTAAGTTTGTTTGACTTCAATTCAAAGTCCCACAAATGTCTGTTCGGGCTGTGCTCACACATGTGGTTCGGTACAGAGGTCAGGACCAGAAATTTACCAAAAGATACTTTGGTGCAGTTCGCTTAGCATTCACACTGGGATTTTTGTCATGGGACCAAAGCACAAACCGAAGACTTGATTGAGCAGCTCCCGTGGCATATTTAACTGGTTGCTGGCTTGAATATGTTTGTTCTTTTTATATTTTGTTCGTTTAACATGCTTCAATTTCACAAAAAACTTCCAAAATATACTTTGAAGAGCGTCTTTGTCCGATACGCCACCGTATTTGTCATTTGTGAATGCTTATTACTGTCATTTTATCAATGGTCTGTGTCTTTGGTCCATGTAGTGTTCAAATTTGAGCTCAAGTGAACCACACCAGAGGTTACGTGAAGCAGTTTGTTTGACGAACACCAGGGTTGGGATGATTACAATTAGGGCACCAGAGATCCTTTTAACTGAACCAGACATGACAAGTGTGAATGCACACTAACAGTCTTGTCGATGGGGCTACTGTAAGTGATATGATATTGTTGCTTGTAGTATTCTAAAAAGCTCTTCTCTGTGGTTTTATTGCATGCAGTGCAGGGCATGCGGTGGACAACATTATTTATATTTAGCTCCACCTATCGGTGTTAAACAACATAAATAAAATAGTAAAAGGTGAACTTGTGTGTGGTAGAGGTCTTTTCTTTAATAAAGTGTGACTGCTGGTATCTCTGTAATAGCAAAGTGTAACATTTGGCAGTGCATGTATGTGGCAGGTTACATTAAGTGATGGGAGGGAATGTGTGGAGGGCAGTGGTGTGCAAGATTGA
The DNA here is from genome assembly GCA_024372805.1 of Oostethus manadensis. Lineage (NCBI taxonomy): Eukaryota > Metazoa > Chordata > Actinopteri > Syngnathiformes > Syngnathidae > Oostethus > Oostethus manadensis. Next base: position 4,306,480 of record QODF01000261.1, read on the forward strand.
CGGAAAATGTGTAGAAGAAGTGGTGTCACTCTGCCAAAGTGTCTCCCTTCTCCTCAACGGAGGCCGAGGACTCGTGCGGGCGGTGTCTGCATTGTCCGAGTGAGCTGCGAGAGCCTCGAAAAGGCCTGGCGAGACAAGAGGACTGGACAATGCAGTCACAGGGTCCATCCTAGGAGATGAAAACAACTCAGTTTTACCTACACCTCATACAATTCTACCTCTACCCGATCTACCTATACAATTTAATAGCAGTGCTGTTCAAAAAGTCTTTCCACCATGATAAATCTTAAGCTACAAGGGCCCATGTTGATGTTTCCACTTAAAGCAATCATATTTAAAGAAAAAACAGCCAAAACCCCAGCTTTCCAAGATAGCTGTCAAGAGAATTCCAAGTATTTTTCAGTCATTTGGGGTGGCAGCACATTCAAAGCTGACCTTCTTGTAGTTGTTGGAATTAGGAGAATGTCAGAGCAGTAGGTGAGCACAATTTTTGACAAACAATAAAACGGTCCTGCTTGGAGAGTAGGGTTGGGTATCGTTTCAATTTGAATGATTACAGTTCGTATTGCTGGCTTCGATTCTGGCTCCTCACAATTCTTAAATTCTTCCGCTTTCAAGAGTCAGGGTGATTGACTGATTTAAATGAGGGCACTTCACTGCAAGTTACTTTTCACCCAGTATATAAACATCAAACAATTCAACTTGAATATGAATGTTATAGAACACTTTCATTATAGTACACTTTCAAAAAGGTGCTTACTTTGACAAGCTCATGAAAAAACATTTCTACTGTTATGTGTGTCACGGGTGTGGGTTGCTGCAGGCACTACCCTGAGTGAAGAATATCTAAGAACTTATAAATAGGTTAATGTTACTGCAGCTAGATATTTGAGTTGAGCTACTTTAATTGCTTAATTGGCTTAAGAGTGTTTTTTATGACATCCTTATTATGTTACCACAAGTAAACAAGGTGTGGTGCACAGTGCTTTTATTTATTACAAGCGTGTTGCATGTTCAGAGACTTCCGGATGGCTTCAAAGAGATTCTAGACCATTATCTGCCATCTCAGGAGTGGGAAGCAGTGCACAGTCAACACCGTGTATGGTGGGGACAGGTGCTGCTGACCTCGACTCGAGATGTTGTGGACTGGTGGAGGGAATACCTTGAAGACCTCCTCAATCCCACCGACACGTCTTCCAACATGGAAGCAGTGCCTGGGGACTCTGAGGCGGGTTCCCCTATCTCTGGGCCTGAGGTTACCGAGGTAGTCAAAAATCTCCTTGGTGGCAAGGCCCAGGGTGTGGATGAGATTGGCCCGCTGTTCCCTAAGGCCCTGGATGCTGTGGGCGTGTCTTGGTTGACACGACTCTGCAGCATCGTGTGGACATCGGGGTCGGTGCCCCTGGACTGGCAGAACGAGGTGGTGGTCCCGCTTTTCAAGAAGGGGGACCGGAGAGTGTGTTCTAACTATCGTGGGATCACACTCCTCAGCCTTCCCGGTAAGGTCTATCCAGGGGTTCTGGAGAGGAGAATCTCCCGGATAGTCGAATCTCGGATACAGGAGGAGCAGTGTGGTTTTCGTCCTGGTTGTGGAAGTGTGGACCAACTCTATACTCTTGGCAGGGTCCTTGAGGGTCATGGGAGTTTGCCCAACCAGTCTACATGTGTTTTGTGGACTTGGAGAAGGCATATGATCGTAATCCGGAGTGCTCCGTGAAAATGGGGCATCGGACCACCTAATCCAGGCGGTTCGTTCCCTGTATGACCGGTGTCAGAGTTTGGTTCGCATTGCCGGCAATATTTCGGACCTATTTCCGGTGAGGGTTGGACTCCGCCAATGCTGCCCTTTGTCACCGATTCTGTTCACTACTTTCATGGACAGAATTTCTAGGCGCAGCCAGGGCGTTGAGGGGTTTCAGTTTGGTGGCCGCAGGATTCGGTCTCTGCTTTTTGCAGATGATGTGGTCCCGCTGGCTTCATCGAGCAGTGACCTTCAACTCTCACTGGATCGGTTCGCATCTGAGTGTGAAGCGGCTGGGATGAGAATCAGCACCTCCAAATCTGAGTCCATGGTTCTCGCCCGGAAAAGGGTGGACAGAGTTTAAATACCTCGGGGTCTTGTTTACGAGTGAGGGAAGGTTCAGCTATGGTTTAAATGATCAAAATAAAGCAAAATACTGTAAATATTACGTTATCATGAATGCACCTCTCATTACATGATTACAGCATGTATATAAAATCATAAATCTTAGAGGGTTTTATCGTTGAAAAGGCTGGGTCCCATTATGTCCATTGTTAGCTCACTCATGCTAACTTGTTTTCTCTCTTTAGAAGACGCAAAAAAGGGAAATAAATATGCGTTCCCAAAGAAAGAAGATTATGGATGATGGCACAAATGCAGTTTTTCTCTAAGGCCGCATCAATAGGCTTTCAATAAACTGTGACTGTCAGGCTGGTTTGGTTTGCTCCTGCACACCCGACGCCTGTTTCATAGTTCATTAAATTCAGCAAACTTAAAAGGATCAAGCACTTAACATTTAGTTATTCGTAAATGATCAGTCGTGCCCAGCTCAATGAGTTCCAGCAACACACAATTCCAAGCTGACTTGAAATGGTTTGAATAAAACCTGAATCAAGAGTAGTATGCTTTCAAAATGAAAATCCTCACCTCAGTTCCATGTCCTGCTGTGCTGTGATTTCCCGCCACATCCTTCCCTCCTCCCATGATACTGACCATGTCCTCCCCTGCCGTCTGTCTCATGAACCTCTTGTTAATAATCCTGGTCACATTGTCGCTGCCTCCGCAAAGTCCAGCCAAGGCTCCGAGACCGCCCACCCCAGGTGTCAGGGATTCCGACTTGGCCTCATCCACATAATTGAAGTCTCCGAGAACAAGGGCATCTCTTGGCATGCTCTCTCCCGGCAGGGTGACGCTCTCCTTACGGCTGCTGCTGGTGCAGTCATTCTTGAAAAACTCCTGCACCAGGCCTCCGCAACGCTGAGTGTTTGGGTCAGGGCTGCAGACTGACACGCAGGAGGGTTTTCCTGCAGCGTGAGGATGTCGTGCAGGACTGGCGCCTAAAAACACACACCGATCTTCATCAGCCATAGCTGGATCTCACACGGGAGTGTATTCATCAAAGAGTATTTGTCTTGACATTTGTTAAATTACTTCTCTGTTTAAATAAAGCAATAACTACTGTCTGCAGACTCAATGATGATACAGTGGTACTATTTGCCCCCTTCCTGACTTTTTATTCTTTTGCATGTTTGTCTCACTTAAATGTTTCTGCTCATAAAAAAGAGTAAACTATTAGTCAAAGATAACATAATTGAACACAAAATGATGACTGCCAAGACTTTTGGGAAAATATCTTGTGGACTGACGAGACAAAAGTAGAACTTTTTGGAAGGTGCGTGTCCCGTTCTATCTGGCGTAAAAGTAACACAGCATTTCATAGCAACAGTCAAATATGGTGGTGGTAGTGTGATGGTCTGGGCTTGTTTTGCTGCTTCAGGACCTGGAAGGCTTGCTGGGATAGATGGAAGCATGAATTCTACTGTCTAGCAAAAAATCCTGAAGGAGAAGGTCCGGCCATCTGTTGGTCAACTCAAGCTAAAGCCATCTTGGGTGCTGCAGCAGGACAAGGACCCAAAACACACCAGCAAATCCACCTCTGAATGGCTGAAGAAAAACCAAATGAAGACGTCGGAGCGGCCTAGTCAAAGTCCTGACCTGAATCCCATGGAGATGCTGTGGCATGACCTTAAGAAGGCGCTTCATGCTAGAAAAGCCTCAAATAAAGCTGAATGACAACAATTCTGCAAAAATTCCTCCAGAGCGTGTAAAAGACTTGTTGCAAGTTATGGCAAACGTTTGATTGCAGTTATTGCTGCTAAGGGCGCCCAAGCAGTTATTAGGTGCAGGGGCAATTACTTTTTCACACAGGGCTATGTGGGTTTGGATTTTTTCTCCCTAAATAATAAAAACATTAATTTAAAAACTGCATTTTGTGTTTACTTGTGTTATCTTTGACTAATATTAAAATGTGTTTGATGATCAGAAACATTTTGTGTGACAAACATGCAAAAGAATAAAAAGTCAGGAAGGGGGCAAATAGTTTTTCACACCACTGTATATGTAGCATTAAAAACAGTCGACCATCAAGGCTTATGGGTATATCTGAGTGAGGGCTCGAAACATAAACCTGTGGAACAACAGGATGGATTTTTAACAACAGTTTATCTCACGTTTAATATTGCCTTATTTCTTTTTTCAATAATAAATAATATGTATGTAATGACCTACTGTATATGTAGTAGTAGCAGTAGTAGTAAAAATACCAAGAATAATGATAATATTATTATTATTATTAAATTACAGCCATATCTTTACCATTTGAAAATAATACTGCTTACTGCAAACAACAACAAAAACAATACTAATACTGAATAACATATATTTACATATATTTTAACAGTACAAAGAACTAAAAAAATATGTAAATGCAGTGGAACCGCCCCATATAAACAAACATGATCCCTCATTTATCACGGTTAATTTGTTTCAAACCTGACCGTGATAAGTCAATTTCTGTGAAGTACGACTCCTTATTTAAAAATGGAATATTTTCGTAGTGAGAGCATAAACAAAAATGTTTACCTTCTGTTAACCTTCTAAATACAATTTCAACATTATTAGAGCCCTCCTAAATATGAAATAACTTATGCCCCGTCCTCATGTAGGCGGGTAGCTCATTAAACAAAGGTTTTTCTCCACGTTTTTTCATCATTCACACAAAATATACGCACTCAAAACGAGGGGGTTTCAAAACCTGCAGCCAAAGTGTGGACCTGGAGAAAACAGTTATATGTTTGGATATGGACGCAAATAACCAGAGGTTTGCAGTTCCAAACATCACTTTCTGTGGAACGTATGCTGTGATGTCACACACCCGACCCGTATTCACATCAGAAACAACACGGATGCCCTCAAAACCGACCATATTTTCTTGCAACTTGTTGACTTTGTAATCTAAATCAACGTTTAGAAATAATCCTACCTCCTTGTTAGTCCACAAGAACGAGCCAGGCGCCACGTTTTATGTTTTGTGGAAGTAACGGGATGACGGGGGATGATTCTGATTGGATAGAATTGTAGGAACTGTTGCCGCCTACAAGTTTGCCCGTGGTTCCCAGTGCATTTATCCAGTTACGTGAGGATGCATTTTTTATACATATACAGTGAGTGAGAAATTTGCGTTTTTAAAAATACCCTGCTACGTGTGGACAAGGCATGAGATGGTCAAATTTACACTCAGCGATTATTTATGAATGAATTTATTCTGAAAAAACATGGTAAAAACATTTATAAATGTCTGTGTAACCCAGATAGATAGATAGATAACGGTAGGTTGGGTAGGTGGGTATGTAGATAGATAGATTTAACACGGGTGGCTGAAGTCAAGAAAGTTTAGATCGATATAATTAGATAGTTTTGTTTATCTCCAAGAAGAATTCACGTGTACAGTATTTACCTCCATCAACCCTCCAGAGTGACTCTGTGCTTCCAGCATGTTCCACCACGCTGAATAGGCTGGACAGGCCATCAGTGAGGCCACTGAGCACTGGGCTGTCCCTGGTGGTGGTTGAGCGAGCCCATGCTGACCCTGCGCTTCCACTGATGGCTCTCTGCTGGAGGCTCCACAGGCTGCGGTCTCTGGTTGGAGGAGCACCATCCAGTCTGGAGGTGGAGCCTAGAAGATTATATAAGAGTGAGTGCACAAAAAAAGCCACTAAGAAGTGTTGCAAAACGTGTTGGCGAGAAGCCCAAATACCAGAGGATACACGGCGTTGGAGCTTAGGAGAGCCAAACTTGGGTGAACAACAGGGCCTGTCGATTCGGCTGTGAACTTTATCCAAGGATGTCGATATCTGTCGAGTTCGGGCTGACGCTAATGGCAAAGTGGTTGCAGATGACGGTCGAGGAGACCAGGCTTTGGAGTGCAAACCTGTGGCTCTGCTGGTGGGAAGGGTGTCAGTTTGAAGCCCAATGCTGACATACTCAGCGGCAGTCTGCGTGGACCTGCTGAACATACCAACTACCTGGGAAAAAATGATATAGAAAAATTAAGATAATAGGTTGAGTAGCTAAAAATACAAAGGGTGCATGATACGAGCCTCTTTCACACAGAGATCTTGAAAAATTTAGCGCATCAGAACAGTAAATGTGGCATTTAATTGCCTGTGCCTTTCACACAGAACCCAGGCAATATTGCTGCTTTCACACAGTGAGCTGCCATCCTGCAATCAGATTTTTATATGCAGGACGATGTACAGTATGTCAGACAGTAAGAACTGGTTTCAGTAGAACAGGCTAGGAAAGTCAACTCTGCAGCCCAGTCACGGCCTTCTGCTATTCTCGTTCACACAAGCCCAATCCCGTCCAAAGATTCTACCTCCTAAAGGTAGAAAACTGCCGGGTCAATTTCCTCCTTCCATTTTGTGTCGGTGTCATTTATACTGCACAGAGCAGTGAGATGGGAAAATCTTGGATTTTTTACAGGCCGTGTGGAAAGTGGTTATTGTTACCCATGTATGCATGAGGTTGAGTAACTCCTCACATATAATGCATGCAGAAATGTAAACCAAAATGTGTGCTTTCACACAGCAATACACCTTTCATACGTCATGTCATTTTCATTTCATTAACAAGTTTAGCTTCCATTGGTAGTTTTGATTAAATCATTCAACTTATGGACTTACTGGTTCTCTGGTGGATTTTCTCTCCAGAGATGAAGAGCGAATGGCCTGCCGTACACAGTTGGTCATCTCTTTCATGTCGTCACTCAAGTTAGCAGAAATCTCTCCCATTTCCAGGCCGTGGAACGCCGACGAGGTCATCCCATCAGCCAATCCATTAGCAGCAGAGGATGCCACACCGTTGTTGACCACACTGGCACCAATAGATGAGGAGGTGCATCCGCTCCTGCTCTCCAGCAGCTCTCTGTGCTGCTTGGTTAGAGAACTCAACCACTGCTCATAAGAGGAGGAAAAGGAAGACAAGGGCTGCTGGAGGTCAGCCAGGCCCGCCTCAGGGACACTCAAGATGGACGTTCTCTTCGAGTTCCCCTGCAGCTTTTCAGCCTCCTGTGTTCTTCTTTGATGTTCTATACGGCGGACAGCGGGGGGGCTGTAGTAGATCCGGATTCCGGTGCTTTCTGGAGCAGTATGGCTCCTCTGGACAAACTCTAGATCCAGTCCTGACCCTGCTAAGTTTCTGCAGGAGCCGCTGGCGCTGGGTCCGTCCCAGGTTTTGCAGGTATTGCTGACCTCTGGTGACTACAAATGACCGGGAATCAAAATCAATTCACATTCCACACTGAAGTCAAGTAATTTGGACCTTAATGTAATGTACACAATTACTTTATTTAATTTCTCAACTCCAAATGAGAAACCTTTTAAGGCATATTACATTTTTCTAAACTATTCTCCAGTCTTTAGTGGACCAAAGAGTGAAGGTGAGTAGATGAGATGAACTTGTGTTCGCATTACTGATTCTCAGTTCTCTACCAGTTCAATAAATACTCCAACAATGTAAGACGGACAGTCAAATCTCGGATTCAGGAGGAGCAGTATGGTTTTCGTCCTGGTCGTGGAACTGTGGACCAACTCTATACTCTCGTTAGGGTCCTTGAGGGTGCATGGGAGTTTGCCCAACCAGTCTACATCTGTTTTGTGAATTTGGAGAAGACATTCGACCGTGGCGAGTATCCTTGGCGAATAGTGTGGGGAGTGCTCCGGGAATATGGGGTATCGGACCACCTAATCCAGGCGGTTTGTTCGCTGTATGACTGTGTCAGAGTTTGGTTCGCATTGCCGGCAATAAATCGGACCCGTTTCCAGTGAGGGTTGGACTCCGCCAGGGCTGCCCTTTGTCACCGATTCTGTTCACTACTTTCATGGACAGAATTTCTAGGCACAGCCAGGGCGTTGAGGGGTTTCAGTTTAGTGGCCGCAGGATTCGATCTCTGCTTTTTGCAGATGATGTGGTCCTGTTGGCTTCATCGAGCCGTGACGTTCAACTCTCATTGGATCGGTTCGCAGCTGAGTGTGAAGCGGCTGGAATGAGAATCAGCACCTCCAAGTCCGAGTCCATGGTTCCACAGACAAGGGTGGAGTGCCATTTCCGGGTCGAGGATGAGGTTCTGCCTCAAGTGTAAGAGTTTAAATACCTCGGGGTCTTGTTCACGAGTGATGGAAGGATGGAACGCGAGATGGACAGGCGGATTGGTGCAGCGTCTGCAGTGATGCGGACTCTGCACCGGTCTGTCGTGGTGAAGAGAAAGCTGAGCCAAAAGGCAAAGCTCTCAATTTACCGGTCGATCTACGTTCCTACCCTCACCTGAGGTCATGAGCTTTGGGTAGTGACCGAAAGGACAAGACGAAATGAGTTTTCTCCGCAGGGTGGCTGGGCTCTCCCTTAGAGATAGGGTGAGAAGCACTGTCATCCGGGAGAGACTCGGAGTAGAACCGCTGCTCCTCCGCATTGAGAGAAGCCAGATGAGGTAGCTCGGGCATCTGGTTAGGATGCCACCCGAATGCCTTACTGAGGAGGTGTTCAGGGCACGTCCAACCGGTAGAAGGCCTTGGGGAAGACCCAGGACACGTTAGAGAGACTATGTCTCTCAGCTGGCCTGGGAACGCCTCGGCATCCGCTGGGAAGAGCTAGAAGAAGTGGCCGGGGAGAGAGACATCTGGGCTTGCCTGCTTAGGTTGCTGCCCCCGCGACCCGACCTCGGATAAGCGGAAGAAAATGTATGGATGGATGTAAGGCAATGTCATTCATCCAATTACTATGCCGCTTATCCTCATTAGGGTCGCGGGTATGCTGGAGCCTATCCCAGCTGGCTTTGGGCGGGAAGCGGGGTACACCCTGGACTGGTCGCCAGTCAATCGCAGGGCAGACAAACAAACATTCACACTCACATTCATACCTATGAACAATTTAAAGTCGCCAATGAAGCTAACATGCATGTTTTTGGAATGTGGGAGGAAACCGGACTACCCGGAGAAAACCCACAAGGGACGACTAAACATGGGGCAGCTAAAGGCGGGTCACAGCTGGTGTCATGTTCATGAGGATGGAGAGGACCATTTCCTTCATGAAAACCCAAAACTTAAAAAACGGCTCTTTGAGCACTTCTTCTCCCAAAGGTGGCGCAAACAAGTGGTCATAAACAACATGTACAGATTTACGTAAAAAAAAACAGCAAAAATGGGAAAAAAAACTAAAGGCACAATGTAATGAGAAAAGGCTGAAATGTAGGATATTAATCAGCTAGAGAAGACAGTAACTGAACTAAATGCAGACTGAATAACAGTTCCTAACAAACTTGTGTTTAGAACTCAATCTGATCCAACAGACCCATCAACAAACCAGGTAAGAACAGGTGGCGGGCATGTAGTCAGAATCTCTTTGTTAAAAAAAAGCAAGACAAAAAAGTGTAAAGTATACTCAACTATTTATTGTGTACTGCAGTCTGCTATTGTCCACACAACAAATACCAGTTTTGCCTCATATTGTGTCTATAGCACTAGCCTTCGTCCTGTTTACATTCTTGCAACCAATAAGGAAGTAATGCAAACTGGTTTCCACACCAATTAATGGAAGTGCACCGTAGATGTGAAAGTAACCCTATTTGCATGGCTACACAACAGAGATCACGTTGAAAAGCACCCAAATAACCAGTAATTTACCTCATTACTCAGATAGGTCCAGTTCTTCTTGTTGCACTCACTCAGCTGTGGAGGCAGGGTTCCTAAATTGTCTGGGTCGCCCAGTTCTGCTGTGGATTTGGTCCTTGAAAAATGAACAATTTGAACTACAATGAAAATGTAATGTGCTTAAATATTATGTTCTATATATTAATGCTGTTGAGTTTTTACCTTGTTCCAATGGTAACAACTGTGTCTACAGTCGTCTCCCCCTTTGATGACTTTGACTGTAACGAATAAGAAGGCAGAGGTTTAAAAAATAAAAAAAGTTGTGTTTGCACAAACTGGCTAGGTGGGGGCGTTACAGTTACACTTAACAGGCTCAAAGGTACAGCATGAAAGGTGCTCATAGTTGCGTGATGTGGTTCTGTTGCGGAAGCTTGGACATTGACACATATTAGATTAGATTAGATTCAACTTTATTCTCATTACACATGTACAAGTACAATGCAACGAAATGCAGTTTAGGTCTAACCAGAAGTGCAATAAGCAGCAAAGGTGCAGGATATGGGTATTAAAGTAAAGTTATATAAATTATAAAATGCAAAAAAAAGAAACAATGAATATTTGTAATATTTACAGATGAATGTACGCTGGGAAGTTTTTACCACCTGCTGCAGTGCCTTACGTTCAGCAACAGAGCAGCTTCCATACCAGACTGCTCTCTATCGTGCAGCGGTAAAAATTCACCAGGATGGATGAGGACAGCTGGTTCTTCTTAAGTATTCTTAAGAAGAAGAGGCGCTGGTGAGCCTTCTTGACCAGGCTGGAGGTGTTGGTGGTCCAGGTCAGATCCTCTGAGATGTGGGTCCCCAGGAACTTGAAGGATGAGACAGGCTCAACGGCCATCCCGTTAATGTGGATGGGATCAGGTGAGCCTCTTCTATCCTTCCCGAAGTCCCCGATGAGCTAGTCTTGGAGGTGTTAAGGAGCAGATTATTGTTGGTGCACCAAGTGGCCAGATGCTAAATCTCCTCTCTGTAGGCAGTCTCAGCATTGTTGCTGATGAGACCGATCATCGTGGTATCGTCTGCAAACTTTATGATGGTGTTGGATCCATACATAGGTTCGCAGTCGTAGGTGAAGAGGGAGTAGACGAAGGGGCTCAGCACACAGCCCTGTGGTACTCCAGTGTTGAGCGTGATGGTGGAGGAGCAGATGTGGTCTGACCTAACCTACCGAGGTCTGTTGGTCAAAAAGTCCATAACCCAGTTGCAGAGGGAGGGGTTAATGTCCAGTTCTCTAAGTTTGATGATCAGCTTAGAGGGTGTTGAATGTTGAGCAGAAGTCAATAAACGGCATTCGTGCGTAAGTATTTGTGTTGTCCGGGTGTGCGAGTACAGAGTCCAGCGCCATGGAGACTGCATCCTTTGTGCTCCTGTTGCCACGGTTGGCAAACTGGTGAGGCTCCAGTGTGGATGGGAGAGAGCTTCTCAGGTGTGCAAGGACCAACCGCTCAAAGCACTTCATGATGATGGGAGTGAGTGCTACAGGGCGGTAGTCATTCAGGCATGATGGACTAGAGTGTTTTGGAACTGGCACAATGGAGGTGGTTTTAAAGCATGTTGGCACAGCTGCTTGGGCAAGAGACATGTTAAAAATGTCTGTAAATACCCCAGCAAGCTGTTCTGCACATGCTCTGAGTACACGACCAGGAATGCCGTCTGGTCCAGCAGCCTTGTGCACATTGACCCGGCTCAGTGCGGAGTAGACGTCTGAAGAGGTGAGTACAATGGGTGAGTGGTCGGTTGAGGCATTGATCTTGGTGGCAGTTTCTTTATTGTCTCTTTTGAAGCGAGTATAAAAGTCATTAAGTTCGTTCAAGAAGACATTATTAGTGGTTGTGGGGGTGGAGTGCTTTGTTTTGTAATCACTGATGGCCTGGATGCCCTGCCACTTACGTCGAGGTTCAGAGTTGGAAAAGTGCTCCTTTGGCTTTAGCTTGTAGCAGTGCTAGACCTTGTTGATGCCCGTCTTCAGATTTGCCCTGGAGGTGCTGTAGGCCTGTGCATCTCCAGATCTTAAGGCAGCGTTGCGTATCTTCAGCAGGAGGCGCACTTCCTTGTTCATCCATGGCTTCTGATTTGGGTATGTGGTGATCTGTTTCTGAGTTGTAACACTGTCTATGGTGGTGTTGATGTAGTCCAGCACAGAGGAAGTGTAGCTGTCTATATCCGTGTGAGAGCCACAGGTGCCCTGGGAAGCAAACATACTCCAGTCTGTTTGACTAATATTAACTCACACATTTCCGGTCTTTTATCAATATAAAGAAAACCATAAACAATCACTTGTGGGACTGCTAGTGTGTATACATACACACTTGTAGCTTGTATATACAAGCTAGTATTAATACGCCATATCAAGTGGTCATTTCTTAAACAGGTTCAGATATCGCATCATAACTGGACAAATAGAGAAGCACTGATGCACAGCAAATTTGCTGTTCCTTTAAAAATGCAATTGTCCAAAGCATAGGTCATAACTGGATGATTACTGGTGTTCCCCAAATCGCTGCATTTTTCTTTTCATAGAGCTTATTGTTGATCAGGACGTACAAAAAATATATACGTATATGAGGTCCAAGCGTGGCGCAGGACACGCACCTGACTACAGAAAAACGCATGAAAGATGCATGTTGGACGACACACAAAGATTAGGGGTGTAACGATACACTAAAATGTAATTTTGGTTCAATTCAGTTTCTTGAAGTGCTCAGTTCAGATAATTTTCAGGACAAAAAAGGCAGAAAAAACTGCTTTTATTTAAAAAATGCAAACAATGTATATTTTTAACTAAATTATTCATTTCAGTGATATTTCAAATAACTCAGACTGTGACTTTTTTTTCCAAAAGAAAAATAATAAAATAAACTGTTGCATGTTAAAACTGTAAACTTTGAACACTTAGCAGCAACAGCCTGAATATGACAAATTAAACTATGGATTTTTTGGCTAACAAAAATCCACATGTAGTGCAGAAAGCAGGGTGTAGAGTGCCTGCAGGGACAATATCTCCAGCAGTGGAGGCAACAGAGGTAGTGAGCTGAAGCTAAGCTGCTTTTCTTTCTTGTAACATTCCCTGCCAGATGTTTTAAGTGCGCTAACATGTTGGACGTGTTTCCTGCAACAAACCCGATCTCCGTGGCGCAACGTCGACACACAACTTTGGATTTATCCACTTGCCTTTGTCCATCCGTAATTTTAACAAAGTGTTCCCCAACAGGAGAGCGTGGTGAGATGGGCCAAGACTTTTGTTCCGCGCAAAGCACTAAGATCACTCTAGTAATAAATTGAATGAGAAAAATATAAGAAAATCTAACCAAAACGGTACGCAAGTGAACCAAACCGAACATGCAAAACTGAAACGGTTAATACATCCCTGTGAGCCGTTACACCCCAAATAAAGATTTATCAAGTGCGTAAGTTTGTCTTTTAACCTAAAAGTAGAATTTGTTCGTATTTGACATAGACCGGCTGTAGGAGCCCATACAACCAGTTGTGAGTTACCATTCAAAAGTTTGGGGTTACTTAGAAAGGTCCTTATTTTTTAAAGCAAAGCACAGGTTTTTTTTCAATGAAAATAACTGGAAAGAAACGAGAAATAGACTCTATACTTTGTTCATGTGGTAAATGAATATTCCAGCTGCAAATGTCTGCTTTTTGGTGCAACATTAACATAGGTGTATAGAGGCCCATTTCCAGCACTCTAGTGTTCTGATGGCACATAGTGTTTGCTCATTGGATCAGAAGGATAATGAATGATTAGAAAAGCCTTGTGCAATCATGTCAGCACGGCTGAAAACAGTTTAGCTGCTTGAAGAAGTTATAAAACCAACCTTCTTTTGAGCAGCTTGACAATCTGGAGCAAGCATGAGCTTGTTTAAATGTCAATTAAATGCTCAAAATGGCCAGAAAAAGACAACTTTCATGTAAAACTCCACAGTCTATTCTTCTTCTTGGAAATGAATCCTTTCCATGCCAGAAATTGCCAGAAATTTCTAAGTGACACCGAACTTTTGAAAAGTAATGTAGATTTAGGATGATAACAAATTTAATTAATTTTAACATACTCTTAAAGACATTACTACTATTACACAAAATTGTAATGTTTGCTAGTCCCATGTTTATAGTCCTTTGCTCCTTATACTATACAGTACATATACATGCAGTATACAGTACATATACAGTACATATACATTTATATGTATCACACAGAAACTCAACTCTAACTCCAAAAGCATTTTCAAGGAAATCTCCCATCACAGGATAGCAACTTTGAAAAAGTGAGTGCCCGCTGTCTGAATTTTTAATCAAACGTCATGAATAAGGAATTTTTGATGTGAAATGTGAGCAAGTCATCTAACTCAAATCCATCAAAATCACTACTGAGATGAATCTGACCGCTGATACACGCAATCATCACTGCATACCTTAGCCTCTTTCAGCCTCTGCTCCCACTGAGCTCTCTCCTGGCTGAACCTCTCTAGCAGGTCCAGCTTCTCCCTGCCCCAGTTCCTCTCGCCGATCTGGAGCTGATGGCAGACAGACAAGAAGAGGGCATCAATATCATGTCATAATCTAATAACTCTCCCATAAACAAAAAGATCTACCTGCTTGGTCAGGTCCATCACAGCTGCATAGGACTCAGCCAGAAGGTGTTGGTGTTCCTCCCGCTCCCTCTTGCCCGCCAGCTTCAGGTCAGGTGGGTCCATTGCATCAGCCGAGGACAAGGCTGCAGCTTTGCCTGCTTTGGTCTCAAGCTGAAATTGGATTGAATTAGGTTGTTAAATTGTTCTGCTCGAAATCAAAATAATAACATTAAAGACATGAAGAGATTCGTTTATAATTATCTTTCATTTACTAATCTAATTCATCTTTTTTTGTGGTCTCACCTTAAAGTTGCTGAAAAAAGCCCTCATCCTGAGGTATTTTCATTGAAATTCCTTAGATTATTGTGGCAGATGAAAAGGTTGATATATAACATAAAAGTGATTTGTAAAGTCATTTAATGTGTTTAGCTGTTCAGCAGAGTCCTTGTTACAAAGAAGGCATATCACTCTACCTTTATTCATGGTGCTGTCAGAATGTGTTTCAGTGGACCACTAACTCTCACGTGTTTCTCCATTTTTACACCTCCTCTCCACTCCTCACCTTGCCCTCCCACCTACAATGAGAGCTTATCAGCTCACGCCCAAACAAAATAACAGCCAATTAATGTCCACTTCAGGGTGACCATTATTTTCCACCCACAGAATGGATTTTATTGAAAGGCAATTTGCATAAAGAAAGAATAAAGTTATAGATTAAAATCATAATAACAAGATTACACACTAATAGCGATAGTAATTAATGAACAAACTATGGTATACTGACCTGAATATAAGACTACAACTTTTTATGAAGACCGATTTTACGACAAAATCAAAGACAAAAGAGACTAACTATTTAAAATCATGTTTTCGGTATCAATGAAATAACTTGTAGTAGATTGCACTTATAAAAATGCTATCATATTTCTTCATAATGCATCACTGATCACCATTATCTTTACATTTGCATAATAACTCCTATTTCGTGGTTTTCTAAACCTCTGAGACACTTTTTTTTCCAGAACGTCTGAATGTTTGGCAGCTGAACTGCTTCAGTCACTGGTGTGTGTGAAGAAAGTCTTGTTCTTGTTGGTTTGCCTGTGTGATTCTCTCAACCCTGAATATACAGTATCGTCTTTTTATATTATTTTATACTGGGGCCAGTGCAATAATAATTTAGCTCCATCTGAATCTTAGTTCACATTCTAGATTTCTGTTCCCAATGCACAAATCAAGGTCTACAGTATAAAGGCATACTTGGATGAGACTGGTGGAGAAGATGATGATCCAACACATTTACGATGACCTTACATCTGTTCTTCCAGATGGTAGTAGAAAAATTCCCACTTAGAACGCCATTCCTTCTATTTTCACTTCCTGTCCTAATACTTTTGTCCATACAGACTGGCCCATAAAAGAATTCCCACCTCTCTACCTATAAACCATCTTCCTCACCCATGTCTTATTATCCTATTAGCTTTCTTGCCCTCCTTCGGCATTCCCCATAAATTGGAGGCAACGTTACAGAGCTCGTAGGTGGGATCGCTTGAATTTTTTACGAGTAGCTGCTTTTGCCTTTTCCCCAGCCCCTGTGTAGGTTCACACAGCCCAGGGTAGAGGTCTATCATTTTGACACAGTGTCTGCGTGGCCCTGTGGTGTGCAAATCCTGTTTCCGATGGCAACAGAGTGCTTTTAGCTAATGTTGAAGGTGGCCTGATGAGCTCCATATTTAAACGCAGTTTATTGTTGATGTGTTACGAGCAAGGCCATTAAAAGAAATGAGTAGCATTTGCTGGTGTATGAATCTTATTTACTAGCTTTCAAGCAAAGTTAGAGCCTTTTAAAAAGTTGTGTTTATTAACCAGCTATTGCCGCCTGTTTGGTTGTTGTTTTATGTGTAATAGACTGTAATTTCATTTTTTCCCTCACATAGTGAACAAATGTTATGATGGTCATGTGATCACAGCTTCTATCTGTTTATGCACATTGCGTAACCATGGCGACGACAAGTGTTGAAAATGTCAGAATGGAAAGAGGCTAGGTGGACTGCTTGTTAACTGAATAGTACAAGCAATGCTATGGAAAAGAGATTTGTGACTATTATTACTACTATTCATATAATCATTATTATTATTACCGTTACTGCATTTTTCTCACCTGAGTGATGAGGCTCTTGAGTTCTGCCCTCTCCACTTCCCATGATGCCTTGGCCTTGGCAAACTGCTGTGTCAGCTCCTGGGAGCCCTGGCGCTCTTGGCGCAGCTCGCCGCTCAGATCCTGCAGCGCCACCTTCAGGTCTGCCAGGGTGCTGCTCACAGAGCTCAACTATAGAATGAAAAATAAACAGGAATTTGTTTTATAGAAAAATGCACTTTTTGGGGAATTTTTCCCATCATCCACAATCCTTGTGTGAGACATGCACACACATCTTTTGCTAAAAAGACGCAGCCAAGATTGCATGTAATGGGAAGCACCTATTCCATCTATAAAGCTTTCGGAAAAAGCCTCCAAAAACCGCCAACAATGCTTCATTTACATATAATGTGATGTACATATTAATCATGCTACAGCAACATTGTTTTAATTATTATTAACATTGTTATGCCAAAGAGCCGTTTTTACTGGCGTAGTGACACCTCGCCACACCACACCAGCGAGCCGGCTAGCACACTTGCTCAGCGTGCCATGCTCACAATGTCGCAAGCCTTTACAGGTAGTGCTATATTTTGGAACTGCCACTACTGGTGCTGTTTTTGTTTTTGAGTTTGGAAAAGTGAACGGCAGGAGTAGCGTTTGATTCTGTTGCTCTGTGAAATCAATGAGCCCAGGAAATAAGTTCTGGTGATGCTTACAATGACCAAAATAAGGCAAACTATTTTAAGGAATACATGATATCATGGAGTGCCTGTCACTACATGGTTACAACATGGACATAAAACAATAAAAAGTTGCTGGAGGTGTTTTATAAGCAGGCTTTGTAGGTGTCCCGTTATGTGCATGAATTACCTGTCTCTTCAGATGTTTTCATATTTTTATAATGCACAGAAAAGAGAAAGACGTGGTTCATGTCTTACATAAGGATTAGGACGACGGACAAAATAAAAAGTGCAGTTTTGCTTTAAGTGCATGTTTAATATAGATGATAATTTGTTCGTTCATGCAACATACCTTAATTGCCGGGCCAAGTGCATGCTCATCTGCGTCAGGCTTTTCCTCCGTTAGATGGGCAGGACTTGTCAGGTTGTCTTCCTCCAGTAAAAGGTATAGGTCCTTCAAGTTGTTTATCTAGGAAGCCAATCAGAATAGTCTTTTAGCTCTGCCATTCTTTTAAATACACCCTCATAATCACATGTCATAAAAAGGCAAAAAGTGATAATGAATGAGGCTTTAATTTTGAAATACCACATCATATTTGAGAAAATCCTCCAACGTGACATCCTGGATTGGTCACTTATCTTCCAACAATAAAATGCTTGACTGGTAACAGAGGCAAGCTCCAGTTAAAACGTGAACAAATGAAAGTCATTTCAAAGCTTTCGCACAGAGCTTTAATTTGAAATGCTGTATTAAAATGCAATTATTGTTGATGGTCGTCAGCCTTCTGACAGAGGTTAACTCTACTATATTACAGTATTTAAAACTAGTAACCACACGTATAGTTTACTCAAATGACATTTTAGCCACTAAAATGAGTTGTTCTATCATTCATACATGCTACACAGTTCTTTTTTACAGTCCGGATTTGGCTACTTTTGCATAGCTGACCCTTTTAACTGCTCACTTGCCTTTTTCTTCACGTGACCGCTCTAAATAACACTGTAAGTGAACAGTAGAAACTGTTTTAAAAAACTAGGCAACTCTGATCTGTAAAAAAAGAACTGTTAAGAATGTATTTTGCAGCATGAAACTGTAATGCTGAGACTAAAAAGGCAACCACAAATCAAAGAACCTTATTAACGCAAATGTGAGAAACCTCTTTTTCAAAAACTAGAAAAATACTGTTTTTAGGTCAAAACAGAAGAAAATACAAAATCCTTTTTTCTTTTGAACAATTAGTGTGAAAATGACAGTGAGAGGCTATAACTGTGCCTTATAAAGCTTGTATTACATATTTATTAGCGGTTAGACACCATTGTCTTAAAATTATAATGCCTCCTGTGTTGTTTACAGCATACTCACACATGTTTGGGGTGCTCTAGATCAATGCGTACAGTATTTTTCTAACCCCAATACAGTTAAATTGGCCATTTTGGAGTGGCCTTTTGGTGTAGCCAACCTGATGCATACCTGTGCAATAATGATACTGTCTCATCAAAATTTTGATATGACACACCTGAGGTTGATAGATACTGAATCATGCATGATGAATGCTCACTAATACATATTTAGACACATTTGTGAGCAATATTTGACAGATATTTTTGTGTGTGTTTTGCATCTTTCAGTTCAGGCCATGAAAAATAGGAGCAAAAACAAGTGTTGTGTTTATAATTTTGTTGAGTGTATTAAGATATTTTATATTATATTCTTTCACTCTACACAAGTGGTTATCAATTATTCTCTGACTTGCCTCCCCAGAGGACACCCTCTCATGGCCCCCGACACCTCACCGCTCCCTCACCTGGGCCTGGCCCACTATTTTGAGAGGGACAATTCCTGCAATTCTATTTAATTATGCAAGTATACCTCTAGTATGTCTTTCCAGTCTGCGTCCTTCTTGCAGCCCAGCCTCCAGTGTTTAAGGAAGCAGCGTAGTTTGAGGCTGAGCTGGAGCAGAGCTTGTTTGAGGTGCTGAGACTCCTGCACCAGCAGACTCCTCTCTTGGCCCCACAACTTCTGCTGGAGACGAGCCTGCAGGCCCAAACTCTGCAGCTGGAAGTCCCGATGGAGCAGAGCCTTCTGCTGCTCCTCCTGGAGCTGACAGGTTGACGTAGAGATGGCAATGGGGTCAATGACACGCCTTTGACTTTGACATTGCACCCTTAATGACACTTTTGCAACCAGTTGACAGTGAAGTACTTCTGTCATATCCAAGATCTTTGAATGCTGGTTTTGCAGTAGGTCTTTAAAAACAAGAAAGCCCTGCTGTCATGTAAAGAACCTCTGACTAGCGCTTTTGCATCCATCCATCTATCCATTTTCTATACCGCTTATCCTCATTTTGCAATCGATGCTTATAAACAACAGAGTGCTCCTGTCATATAAAGAATCTTTGACTAGCGGGTTTTTTTGTAGCAGGTTCATAAAAACAGCACAGCACTCCTGTTCCGTTATATAGAGGATCTTTGACTAGCATTTTTGAGTAGGTCCTTAAAAACAGCAGAGTGCTCCTGTTAAGTATCTTTGACTAGTATTTCTGCAGTAGGGAGGGTATTTAGTTATTTTTTTACACTAATGAATCAGGTTTTTCACTAAAATCCTATGTAGTGTATATGCCCATTTCTCTACAAAGAAAGCGTCCTGGCATATACTGTACAGTGGGCATCCATGAATGTGTAAAATCATGATAATGTACAGTAGATTGGTATTGCTTAGCCTCGACGGAGCTTCATTTTAGTTTTGGATGAACATTTTCTGTTAAAAAAAAAGAAGCAAATTAGTTATACCTCCAGAAACTGGCAAAATCCAAATGTTGTATTTTTATGTATGTAAAGAATTTGACCCAGTTAAATGGTGTTTGTATTGGCACATTAAATATACTGTAGATATTATCCTTCTGTCTGACCTGTGCTAGTCTGAGTGTGATTGCTCTCTGGGCCTTCCTCACCTTATCCTCACCATCATTCATCTCGGCATGTGCATCACCAGACTGACCGGGCTTAGTAAATAAGGAAAAAAAACGATGTGAAGAAAGAGTTTACACGGAAAAAGGTGTATCGTTACTCTGTATTAAAAATCACATGCAGTAAATTGGATGTAGGGTCGCTCTTCATTTTTTGAGTTTAATTGGTTCCAAAGGAGGAGGATAGCTTTTTATCACCAAACTGTGCATCCACGGCTGAATCACTAGTGGAAGTTAAGGTAGTACAATGTAAGGTAATGTCACCTTGTAACCAGAATACTACATATGAATTTTTACTTATAATAGGCCACAGTCAACCACAAACCAACACTCATTTATTATTGATTTCCTTTTTTATAAACAGTAGTAAACATAGCGAGGCAGCACTTTGGCGAGGGACGACTGCAATGGTATTGTGTGTAAGAAATAATTGTGTTGCAGTGTGCTTTACCGTTCCTGTCTCCTCTGTTTGCTTGTTTCCTGTCTCACTGCTATCGTCTCTATGGCGTTCCTTCTCTGTTTGGCCTCTGACCTCGGGCTGCAACAGGTCCCTACAATCAGGTTGCTGCTGCATTTCATGCATGGGCGAGTCAATGGAGAAAGAAATGAAAAACAAACATACAAAAGAATAACAAACCATAAAGGTTGATGAGAGGATGTGGACATGTAAAAAGACAAACAATTCGACAAACACTCACTCTTGCAGAAAAATAATAATGGGTGGGTGTCACAAGACAAAAAACAGAATGTAGAGGAAAAAGAGCTTGGTCAGAGAGGAGAAGGAAAGAGTAGAGAAGAGAAAAAAGAGCAAAACAGAGCGAAGGAAGAAAGGCTGGGTGAAGGAGGAATAGACCCAGGAGGGTAGAGACGGGGGGAAGGATGAAAGGTCAGCAGTGAGTGTTAGGAGGAGAGGGCCGTGCCAAGGTGGAGGAGGAAGAAATGAAATGTGATGGACATGAAGGAGTGTGAAAGTGCAAGAGAAAGAAGATAAGAAAGTTTAAAAAGAAAGTAAGGAAGAGGATGAAGGAAGAAGTGCAGAAAATGATGGCATCCATGCAGACAGAAAAAAAAGAAAAAAGGGAGGAGAGCATTGGGCTGTTTGCACTCAGAAATGGCCTCTAATAGAATCTACAATAAGGTTCAACTGCACAATGTCGCACAGAATTCCCTGCTAAAACAATGTACTGAAATGAACTTAAACAAGTACATAATAAAGTTTTCCTTTTGTTTTATTAGGGACATGTAAGCTTTTTTTGGTCTTCAAAATAATTCTATAGGTATATGCTCATGACTACAGGTGAGGGTAGGAACGTAGCTCAACACGTAAATTGAGATTTTCGTTCTGGCCCAGACCAATACAAAGTCCGCATCACTTTAGTGTCCAATCCGCCTTCGAACTCGTGTTTCATTTTTTCTTCACCGGTGAACAAACCCGGAGGTACTTAAACTCCTCTACTTGGGGCAGGATCTCTCACAGGCACCGACCACCTTCAGGTCAAAGGCTCCGTCCGGCCGCCTCAACAATGGAGGCACGAAACACGGCCCACTCTGACTTAATATCCGCTGCCTTCCTTGGAACATGATCAATGCTCTTCCGGAGGTGGGAGTTTGGGGGACAGAAATTCACAGCCTGTCAGGTTTGACCGGCATTCTCCCCCACCAACAGAGCAAACTCACCACCAGGTGGTGATCGGTTCATAGCTCCACCCCTCTCTTCACCCAAGAGATGCGGCCACAAGTCCAATGTCAGGGTCACAAAGTCCATCGTCAAATAAGTGCCAAGTGCACAAGTGGACATCCTAATGCTTGAACATGGTGTTTCATGTGCACAATCTGTGATAAGCACAGAAGTACAATAATAGTCTGTTCAGCGGCGGCCTCGGAAAAACACATCCTCATTGTCACTAGACGTGGACGCCAGCGAGATGCATTCAGTGACACTCCCAATATCACTACAATGTCTCCATTATGCATTTATGTGTGGTCTAAATAAATCAAATGACAAAGAAAAACAATAAGTGGATATTCTCATCACTCACAAAGTATAATTTACTGCATTTAAGCATTATTCAAATGTTGTGCTACTACTAAAGAAAGGTAGGTAAATAGTGTTTCCGACGTGTGTGCTATCATTTAGCGTGATTTAAATTTTCAGTTAATTTGGAGATTATACTGTAAACACACACACACCTGTATATATATATATATATATACGGAACACATCAAAAATCTTAAACCCAGTTGAAAAATTGCTACAATTGAGCTTTTGCACATTTGGATTTTGAGGTTTTAAGTAGAGCTACAAAAAGCAAGAAGGGGGAGTGTGACAAAAAAACACTTTAAAAAAGTAATTCATTGATAACAACAATTAAACTGAAATAGGCTGTTCATCAGCTGATCAAAAGTTTAAGACCATTGCTCAAAAAATGACAAAAACTCTCCAAACCAGAACAAAACATTTGGACGGGGACGGGTTCTGACTGTTGTTTGCGCTTAAGCGGCAAACAGCAGTTCAGAATACCCACTCTTTTTGCACTCCCTAGAGGGAGTACTGGAAAATGCTCTCTCAGGGGATTCCCTTGTTCTCCTGGGGGACTTCAACGCTCATGTTGGCTGCGATAGAGAGACTTGGAGAGGCCTGATTGGGAGGAACGGCCTCCCTGATCTGAACTCAAGCAGTGTTTTGTTATTAGACTTCTGAGCTCGACACGGATTTTCCATAACAAACACCATGTTCGAGCATAAGGGTGTGCACATATGCGTTTGGCACCAGGACACCCTGGGCTGCAGTTTGATGATAGAGTTTTTGGTCGTGTCATCGGACTTGCGGCTGCATGTTTTGAAGACAAGAGAGGGGCGGAGCTGTCAACCGATCATCTCCTGGTGATGGCGGGGGAAGATGCCGGTCAGACGTGGCAAACCCAAACGCATTGTGAGAGTCTGCTGGGAACGTCTGTCAGAACTCCCAGTCAGGAGTTTCAACTCCCACCTCCGGGGAGCTTCAACCATGTTCCGAGGGAGGCAGTGGACATTGAGTCCAAGTGGGCCATGTTTTGTGGAGAGAAGCCAGATGAGGTGGCTCGGGCATCTGGTTAGGATGCCACCCTGACGCCTTCCCGGGGAGGTGTTCAGGGCATGTCCAACCGGTAGGAGGCCTCGGGGAAGACCCAGGACACGGTGGAGAGACTATGTCTCTCGGCTGGCCAGGGAACGCCTCGGGATCTGCCGGGAAGAGCTGGATGAAGTGGCCGGGGAGAGGGACGTCTGGGCTTCTCTGCTTGGGCTGCTGCCCCCGCGACCCGACCTCGGATAAGCGGAAGAAAATGGATGGATGGTTGGATGTATGCCTAATGCGAGTGTTTCCAGGAAGCCAGTGGGAACATTGCTCAGAGTGGTGAAGATGGCTTCACAAAGGGCAGATGTTGCAGCGGACATTCCTCATGATTGAGGGCCCTCGTCTACAGTATGTGGTAACAGCTGGGTATTTCAACAGGACAACGCTGCAGTTCACAATACTCGCTTGAGGAAGGACTTTTTCAGGGAGAATATCACTTTTCCATCCTGCATGTTCCCCTGATTTAAATCCCATAGAATCCATTCATTCATCCCCACATTTGGGGATGGATGGCAAGGGAAGTTTATAAAAATGGACATCAGTTCCAGGCAGTTGATACCCTTCATGAGGGCCATCTTCACCACTTGGAGCAATGTTCCCACTAGCTTCCTGGAAACACTCGGTTCAAGCATGCCCAAAGCATGAAAAACGATGGAGCTACTCTTTAACGAGTCCTACTGAGAACATTTTTTGTTCTGCTTTGGAAAGTTTTTTGTCATTTTTTGAGAAATGGTTTTAAACTTTTGATCAGCTGATAAACAACATCAGTTTAATTGTTGTTTTTAATAAATTACTTTTTCAAAGTGCTTTTTGTCACACTCCCACTTCTTGCATATTGTAGCTCTGCTTCAAACCTCATTAAGATCCTAATTTGCAAAAGGTCAGTTCTAGCTATTTTCTATCTATTTTTCAGCTGGTTTTAAGATTTTGATCACACACACACACACACACACGCACACACATATATAATCCTGACCAGCCTTTTATCTTTCTTTCAATAAGAATAAGTAAAAATTGGCATTTCAGACTTAGGCGCAAATAGTGATTAATCATCAATTAATTTGAAAATTGTGATTAATCTAATTTCACTTTTACACATCATTTCACAACCTTAATGTAAATATACTACAATTTCATGCAAGATTCTCCCTTTAAGGCCTGCAACAGCAAAAAACAAATTGGGTTATGTTGTGATTCGGCAGCATGCCACAGAAAGAGGCTTACATTGGCAGCTCAAATCTGACTCTACACGAAGTTGTATTTCTTAGGATGTGGCTAAATCCTAAAGTAATGGATCATTTTTATGTTGAGTCAGATTTGAGTATTCATTGTAAATCCATTCTTATGAAGAGAAATGATTTGGAGATAGTGTGATCAGCAAGTGCAAAAGAAACTAAAAAATGGATTCCAACAAAGACAAAAGCTTAAAAGTAACAAGAAAATGAAAAGTAAGACCAAAGAGTTACAGTGAAAGTCTTTTACCTTCTCAACTGCAGTCTTAGGTGCATCTTGATTGTCTTTAGAGGAAGGTGAGAGATTGGCAGGTGAGGTTGAGGGAGGCAGCCGCTCACCTACAGCAAGTGAGGATTTACCAAAACTGTCTACACGCTCCACAAAGACCTGCAGCTGGGTGTGAAGGGCTTGGAGCCTGCTGGTCAGAGCCCCAACCAGAGGCCGATCTGCCAAGTCAGAAAGCTCAGAGATCTGTTGGGAACACAGTACAGTAAATGACACGGTTCTCGGCGCAGTCCATTCATAGGCTTTCAGGGTCCCCTGTTATGCAAAAGTGACTTTCTAAGATTATATATGCCTTTATTAGTCCCGCAAGAGGAAATTCCAATTTTGAGTTGATTAACACAGTAATACATTAGAATAATATGCTTGTTTATGATCACCAAATGTGAGGGGAAAAACGAGAGATGATGTCGCTTTTGAAGTTCTGGGTTTTCATGATGTCATGAAGGCAAAACCGAGGCCATGGTTCTCAGTCAGAAACGGGTGGACTGTTCCCTGCGGGTTGGGAGTGAGGTCTTGCCTCAGGTGGAGGAGTTCAAGTATCTCGGGTTCTTGTTCACGAGTGAGGGAAGGTTGGAGCGTGAGATCGACAGACGGATCGGTGCAGCATCTGCAGTAATGCGGTCGCTGTACCGGACCGTCGTGGTGAAGAGAGAGCTGAGCCGGAAGGCAAAGCTCTCTGTTTACCGATCGATCTACGTTCCCACCCTCACCTATGGTCATGAGTTATGGGTCATGACCGAAAGAACGAGATGGCGGATACAAGCGGCGGAAATGAGTTTCCTCCGTAGGGTGGCTGGACTCACCCTAAGAGATAGGGTGAGGAGCTCGGCCATCCGGGAGGAGCTCAGAGTAGAGCCGCTGCTCCTTCACATCGAGAGGAGCCAGTTGAGGTGGCTCGGGCATCTAGTCTGGATGCCTCCTGGGCGCCTCCCTGGTGAGGTGTTTCGGGCATGCCCAGTCGGGAGAGGGCCACCTGGATGACCTAGGACACGCTGGAGGGACTATGTCTCACAGCTGGCCTGGGAACGCCTTGGAGTCCTCCCGGTGGAGCTGGAAGAGGTCGCCGGGGACCGGGAAGTCTGGACATCCCTACTGAAGCTGCTGCCCCCGCGACCCGGACCCGGTTAAGCGGAGGAAAATGGATGGATGGATGAAGGCAAAACTTCCTCCTCATGGACATGATACCACTCGGACCTGCCCCTAGCGAGATGAGCTGGACCGATGGAGGAAGTCTTTTGAAAGGCTTTGCTACACGTCTTAAAATAAAGCCTGGAGCTCTGCCGTGTATCTGCCAGTCAGCTGCAGATGTTGGGGTTGTAAGTTTCATCATTTTTATTTTTCGTCAGCAAATAGGCTAACCTAGCCTAATGCTGCTATTAAAATGTTATGTTAGCACTGTAGCTCATATAGCTACGCTAGTGATGCTAACTTTTGTGTCCTCCCTGTCTCGAGGTTGCGTTGAACTAAGGCATCTATTATGTTCTGGAGTGCAGAGTTATAGTGTTTTTGTATGTAAAAAGCGGGAAAAAGTACTTCTTGGAGCCACTCCATCTGTCAACGGTGTGTTCCCTGTATCGCTTATTTACTAAAAACTTTAACACTTAAACTGTCTAAATTCCAGAATTGAGGCTAGACTTTGGACAACACACTTGCGATGCACTTATTGTGGGACCTGTGACACTTAAAAGTGTTGACACACAGAATAATATGCTAGCTTTAAGTATAGACCTGGCAGTGAGGCTGAGGTTTCTCCGTGTCACATGACTCAGCCGCCTTGCGATAGATGGATGGCGAGGACGGCACACAGTTGGACTCCGGGGCAGTCAGGAGCTGTATCGCAGTGGAAACCAAGCGAGCTTGCTCCCTCATTATGAGCAAAGCATCATGATCCTTCAGCCCAATGAGGCCGAAGGGCGAGCTATTTCTCTCAGGAATGTTATTTTTGTGCTCGGAGTCATCCCGCGAGTCGTTCTCCACCCCCAGTGGCTCTTTGCAAAGGGGTGGGCTGAAAGGAAAGAGGAGAAACATGGTTTATTATAAAACTGTTTTATGTGTACACTTGCATTTGACCGTCATCAAGTCATCCCTGCAAGTCCTTGGGGCAATGAAAAATGAGCAGCAATTTTACCAAAAATAAAGTCAAAATATTAGAAGAAAAAGTTGTAATTTAAAAGCTGTCATTTTTGGAAAATTAGGCTGTGGAAAAGGTTATAATATTAGGAGAATAAAGTCAAAATATTACAGCAATAAAGTCATAATTATGAGAAAAGTTAAAAAAATTGGAAAATTTAAGAAAAACAGCAGAAATTGCAAAAAATATGCTGTAAGATTATGAGCAGAAAGTCAAAATATTAAGAGAACATTTTTTACGAGAATAAACTTGTAATATTCGGAGTAAAAAGAATGTAATTTTAATTTTTTTAATGTCGCAATATTCAGAAACAAAGTTGTAATTTTTTGAATTAGGTTGGGGAAAAATGAATTTGGGAATAAAGTCATAATATTACAATTAAAAACAGAATTGTTGCGTTATAATGTGTAAAGTTTGGTGTAAATTATTTTGCTGACATTTTAAAGTAAAACATGACAGGAATCACAGTGTTAAAAAATCTAAAACCTTCTCAGCACTTTAATCCATCCAATTACTATCATCTAAAATTGTGGGCACATTTTAGTTGTACCCAACTCTTTTTAAAATAGGATATGGCTCTCCCGAAAATATGTGTCGTTTATGGCTCTCTTAGCCCAAAAGGTTCCCGACCCCTGCTGTAAGCTTTTTCTGCCTCCCCTTGCAACAGCCATTCTACTGTAACTCTAATTACAGGATAAAAGTGCCCTCTTTTTGTTAGTGTTTAATGCTATTGGTGTATTTGATGTTTTTATTACTGTATTTTATATGTGCTTCATGTGTTCTGTGCACAGTATGGGTGACCTGGGTGTTAATTTAGGTATAATTGAGGTTTTAGTTCTGACTTCAACGTATAAGTGATGATATCAGCAGGACACTACCTGGTGGGGAGACACTCTGCTGAGTCTCCAGCCTCTTCGTCCGTCTCCAGTGACGCTCTTAACGATGAAGAAGACGAGGAAGGAGCTTGGTAGGAAGCCAGGTCACAACGTTGCAAATTGGACAGCAGTACTCTGTTCTCGTACTGCAGCTTTTTCACCTTCCCGTGCAGTTCTCCGATCTGAAGCTGGGCTACTCTGAGTTCCTCCTCGCGGGGGGAAACATCTGGGCTGATGAGCACAGCTCCCTCCCCTTGCACGGAGGAGTGAAGCAGTCCATCGTGTGGCAGTCTCTCCGACAGCGACACCACCACAGAGTTGGAAGATCCAGATGCTGTCGGTGAAGGTAGTTCAGATTTATAGCGGTTGATTTCATTCATCAAGAGCTTGTTCTGTTCCTCCATCTCAATCAGGGACCGCCTCAGAAGCTCCGCCTCCTCCTCCACAAACTGAAGGTGCCTCTGGAGTTCCATGATGTTTTCAGACGATGAAGTGCCTCCACCGACAAATGGGGCTGGCCCTGCACCACCGCTGGCACTGTTAAGATCCTGAGGCCCATCTAAAGAAGAACAGAAGATATGTTACACAACAGTATAGGAAGCAAGATGGCTCATTTGAAAGGTCTCCCTAAGTGACCTTGTTTTTGATGTGACATGTGTTTCCAGAGCCAGTTTATGAACATAGAACGTTAAAAAAATCCACTAACTTCCTCTCTTGTTAGGTCCTCTTTAGAAAGACTTTGTAGAGGACAGCCTTGTAAAAATCAGGCTTCACTACACATCTTAAAATAATAAATAATGACCGTTTTTTTTCAGCAAATAGGCTAACCTAGCATGATGTTAAAATGTGAGTGTAATGTTAGCACTGTAGCTGCCGTAGGTACACTACGGCTAGTGTTCTTGTATGTCATTTACGGCATATATTACACTGGACAAGTGCACTGCATTTCAGGTGTAGATGACCACAATGTATCCCACTGGGCATCATGATGTTAAAACGTTGAGATCTGAAGTAGTGCTCTGCAAAATTTGAATACGCTTACACTTACTGAATATGAATGTGCTTACCTTGTGGCCCTTTCATGTCATCCATCTCAGCTCGGAGGCCCCTATTCTCCACCTCAAGCTCCACGATGCGTCGACTCAGCAGATTAGCTTCTTCTTCTACCAGCTTCAGGTGAACTCTGACCTCTGCCTCACGAGTGTGGGGGGAGTCAGCGACCTTAGGCGGTTGAATAGAATTATACTCATCACTTGAATCAGATTGTGTATATGTTGTATGAAATATTTTTAAATCCTTTTGAATTGTAAAATGTATGATTTTAATATAACTGTTTACCTTCATAACATGTGTGGTAAACTGGTATGTTTTTGGCCTCATAATTTAGTTTCTTGCAATATCAAACCAGAATTTATACAGTTACAATTTCATAAATTTCTTTCAAAGTCATATTTAAAACTTGTGAAGACATTTCCAAATTCACCTTTTGCAGAAACTTACAGCTGTGGTAATAATATAAAAACCAACAGTTTGTCACGGTCAAATGGGTAGGATTATGGTGGAAACAAATCCCAGTATATATTGACAATAGCACATTTGTCCAACCAATCAATACCTCCTCCACGGTGATGGAAGCATCCACGTCGCCATACAAAGATCTGTATTTGGCCAGTTCCTCCTTCATGGCCTCGCTGTCCTTCACCAGCTTAGTCAGCTTCTTGCACATGAGAGCCGATTCTTCTTTAGCAAAATGGAGTTGACATTTCAGGTCTGAGCTGTCCTCCTGCTGTGATGGGGAACAAAAAGAAAAACAACAAAAGTCTTTTCTTACTGCGGCTTCTTATTTATTTAGCGTCTCCTATTTGTACTTAAACCGACCCTAATGAGGATTAGCGGTATAGAAAATGAATGAATGAATGTTAGCACACATGCATCCTGCTGCAGTTTGAATTTAGCAGCGTCACTAAATAAATCATGCTGTTTTGTGGTTGAACACAACCAATTATTTGTCAAACAAAGACAATTTAAGCACATTTTAGAATAACTGAAGAATTTTCAAGCATAAAAATGGCTAACTGAACGGAAAAAGGTTCCATGCACTCAAAATGTGAATGCTATGTAGTATTCCACACTTGTCACAAGGTGGCAGTAATGTTCCTGTAAGGTTTGGTGAGGCACACAAGCATCCGGTTGGAATGATCTCACAGCAGGTATAAGAACAAAAACATCCTCACAATCCCAACTGCTACGAGCACTAACCACTCCAAAGTAAACCTCAACTGTGGAACATCATTTTTTGTCCGACCACCACTCCGCTCCGTCAAGGAACACATTTATTGAAACACACGTTTTATTTATGTGTAAAGGTGACTATATGGTGTTATTTCATATCTGATTTTGAAATCATATTTAGAAGGTCGTAAACAAGTTTCCTATGCTCAATGAAAATATTTGATAACCCTAACTCTTATAAATAAGGAATTTTACTTCAAGGAAATTCACTCATCAAGGTTGAGTCTTTAAGCAAATAACCGCGATAAAGGAGGGATTCAAAGAGACTTAACAGAGCGCAGTTTCTGCTGCAATTAGACAAATGGTGAAAGATTTACGGACAACGAGTTGCTAAGTCCCGCCCACGCCCCTGCAAAGACATTCTACTTGATGGAGGCCAAATTTGTCAACCAATCTTGCTCATGTTCTTGCCAGTCCCCTAAAGATGTGTACCACATTAAGTGGGGATTGGGTTAAACAATGGATACAATGTTTATTTTATAGCGCACACAGAGTCATGGAAGTCAATCTGACTTACTGTGTGTAGTACCAGCGCCACTGCGGGAGTCTTCACCAGAAAAATAAGCACACAGGCAATGATTTCAATAATGTTCGTCCTTTTGTGTGCAGCAGCTGGAGGTTGCTTACATGAACAAATACATACAACAACATAGCTGTAGGTCACTCAAACAGGTAAAATCATGCTTTCTCGGTTAAAATGATTCATTTGGCTTTATTCCCTCCAAAAAACTACGTTTTTGCGTAATTCTACTCACTAACCAGTAACGGGCAACATAAACATAGCTTTGAAAAACCTTATTCGTGTGACTCAGTACTACTGACCCGCTTCAACCGTTCCTTCCTGGCATCTCTGTGGGTGTATTTGCTTTACAGCCTGTGAAGCGTTTCCAAACACATAAAGTGAGATGATGGCCAGCACATTCATAACCATTTATAGTGTGTGCTTTGGACAAGAACAACCAATGAGAGAAGCAGCTTCCACTTATCTGGGCACATGAACGAGCTCAGTTAAAAAAAAACAACAAAAAGTCGTGCGTTTTAGCTCCGCATCTTAGTCTGGCTCAAGTTTTTCTCTCCGTGGCAAAAACAATGTCAACAAAGAGGGGCCCTGCAGCTGGCAAATGGAGAAAAACAAGAATGTATGTAAATAAAATACAGGAGTCACTGACTTTATCTGAAGGATAAAACACGCACACTTTCCCACATGCAGGTCTTGGCCCGAGATGAACATTGACAACAATTACAGGCTTTAAAACAAGGCATGTTCATGTTAGAAATCATCATCATTATTATTGTTTGGGCTAACCATCTTTTATACAATCTCAATAACGTAACTGTCACGATCTGTGTTTGTTTGGTGTGGTTTGAGTTCGTATGCCTTGGTTGTTGGTTTTTCCTTAGTTTTCATGTTTTTTTCCCTGCCTGCCCGGATTTTTGTCCCTTTGTTAATCCCTTTGTCCCTTTGCCCAATCTCCGTTGGGCATCTCTGTGTGGAGTTTGCATGTTCTCCCCGTGCGTGTGTGGGTTTTCTACGGGTACTCCGCTTTCCTCCCACATTCCAAAAACATGCATGTTAGGTTAATTGGCAACTCTAAATTGTCCATTAGAGTGTGAATGTTTGTTTGTCTATATGTGCCCTGCGATTGGCTGGCGACCAGTCCAGGATGTACCCCGCCTCTCGCCCAAAGTCTCCTGGGATAGGCTCCAGCATCCCCGTGACCCTAATGAGGATAAGCGGTATAGAAAATGAATGAATGCCCGGATTTTTGTCCCTTTGTTAAGTACGCACACCTGTGTGCCTTGCTATTTAAGTTCAGGTGTGTGCACCCTGAGTTGTCGGCTCACTGTTTCTTTTCTCACGTTCCGTGTTGCTCAATGTGGCTAGTGTTTGCTGTCTTCTGGTTTTTGCTCTCGTTGTAAGTTCTGCCGCTGCTGCGCAGCATCTTTTATTAAAGATTGCTCCTACTTACCTGCTTGGCATCCAGCTCTCTGCATCCTCGGGGTCGTTACACCATGCCCAGACACCGGTATCGTAACATTAACGCTATAAATGAAATCTTGAATGACATCATACCTCTTATACACTGTTTGTGGGCTTTGGACATTATTTTATAATGCTCTAATTATAAACCAGCAATTTAAAACTCATAGAGGATTCATTGGAATTAAGTAAGTGATAATCGGAGAACCGGTCTGGGATGTACCCTGCTTCTCGCCCAAAGTTAACTGGGATAGGCTCCAGCATACACACGCTGCTGTAGTGAGGATAAGCGGCATAGAACAGGGATGGATGGATGGATGAATAATTGCTGAGAGGCTGTTATTTACCAAATGTGAAAACGTATTACATATAACAACTTGTTTTTTCAACATGTATAATGATTTGGAATACATGAGAAAGTGAAAGCATTATTAACAAGTATACTGCACAACACAGCAGCAACAGTATCAATGTTGTATTAGCAGTAAGACGCAAACTACTCAGCCAGCATTATCAGCACTGATGAGTTCATTGTAAACAGTAAGGCAATGTTTTCTGGCCGCTTGCTTTTGTAGTAGACCGTAGACCAACTAATAATGTAGTCTCTGAATTGAATTAAATAGAGTACTGATGGTAATCAATTTGAAACAATATATATACCAGAATGTGAAGGGAAAGTGTCTTTTTCAACAGAACTATAGAGGAATTGGTAGAGTGGAGGTGTGCATGGATGTAATCCAATGTTCCCATACGTCATGTTGTGCTTCTTTAGACAGCAAACTACCAGAGACCAAATCAACAGCACATGTGCTGGTTGCAGAAGTAGTGCACTTCATTTTGCTTCAATTACATGATGAATCAACAACCCGTGGGTGCTGTTTGTCATACTTTTCACTGCAGCAGTTTGTTGGGGTTAAATAACGAATGTTATAAAAACAATTATTAATTATCACACAATTATGTAAAATAGTCCAGTTGAATAATGTAGTATTTCCTCATATCTGTTGTTGTTTATGTTTCAGTTGTGCTATCTTGTTTGGGCGAAATCAATGTCTCTCTGCACGGCCAATTGTCTTTTAAGGCTTATTTGCTGCAGACACACCATTTAGCTTATTGAGTGTTAGGCTGGGACTAGGTAGTCCTAGGTGTGTGTGTTACCTGTGGGCCGAGCTTCTTGTCGGGTTTGTTATTCGTTGGTCGAGCTCCTCTTTTCTTCTGGGAGCTCTGCAAGGGAGCAGAGCGACACATTTGTGCGACAAGGACTGCAATATTGTGAATATATTTAATAAACTCAGTGATACATTACCTTCAAATCAGGGTGAAGAAATGACATTCAGACTAATCCCAATTCAATTCATTCCAACGGCTATCATCATATAGAATTTACATCTTACCCTCCCTCTCCAGTCCTCCAGGGTGCAACTACAACTATAACATTATGAGTGCCAACTGCTACACACTGAAACCTTTTTTCACCTGCTGAATCTGGCGGGTCGCTGCCCCGCCTTGGCCACAACATCTCTAACAAGACTCTAACAGCAAACTACGAATCAGCACCTGAATCTGATGCTGATTTTGAAGTGCCCTTATACACACAGCAACAAATGACAATGGAAACCTCATCTTCTTGGAGGTGATAATACATCTTTCAACATGAACTGGGCCAACATGAGGACCATCATACCAAAAAAATGACAAAAACATAGTTTAGGCATCCGATATTAATTAAAAAATGTTCCAATGAGGCGAGATTACGCGTACTGTGATGTAGCAGAGGGTTTGCAAATCAAGAGCTCCTTTTCTCCTACGTGCTGTAAACACGTAGAGACCTCCCCACTGCCTCCAACACCTCACACACTCAATACATATCGCCCCGTAAACACGCCGGCCACCCCAAACGTCATCATTGCCATGACAGCGCCCTGATAGCCCACAAAGACTGCAAAAAAGGTACCCGTGTAACGGGGGAATAGCAGAGGAGCTACGTTACGCACTGTAGCTCCTTTAACGCAAGTCACTGCTATGGAGCCGACCATCATCACCACCCCAGCAATAACACAACAGAATACTAACAAGCTGGACCACGTTCCTTCTGGATCGCTGCTTCAAGAAAAGATATCCAAGCGAGAGATGAAACCCGGTTAAATCAGCCCGAAAGCTGTTTTCATGCCGGCCACTGCAGTGTCTGCTCGACGCGCTTACACTTTCATAAATCCTCCCTGGTTCCCGTTACAGCTGCAGCGCAAGCTCATCAACGCTCTGTGTGTTTCCATGGTAACAAGCCACTCTGCAGTGGACAATAACAGAAGAGGAAACTAGAGGGATGGATTGGTTTGGTTTGGTTGAGTTTGTTTGGAACATGCATACATTGTACAAAGAATTATTATCTTACATTCCTCACTTCTACACATCCGAATAGGAGTAGGAAGAAGCAGAGCTTGTTTACTACCCCCTTCTCACATGATTTACTAATACATACTCATACATACTGTGTATATACATTCATACACATACTGTATATGTTCTATACATACACATATCTTATTTTTCTTAATAAAAAAAAATTCCCCATTTTTCCCCTCCTCTTTCCTTCCTTCTTCCCTTGTTGATTTCCGGATCAACGTCTTGCTGTCTTGGTGTTGCACTGTGAGTGACATTAAATGGAAGTACATGAGTTCCTGATTTTAAAACTTTGATGAGCCTGCCCTTTTAATCTTATTATCAATGTTTGTATTATTGAATGTAATCTTACTTTTTTTGTGCGTTGTATCCTCTTTTATCCTTGTTGTCATGATTATATGATGTTTAGTTTGTATCCAGATGGTTGATATCTTTGACAACCAGCACTCCTGCTTCTCCTGGACCTCCATGTAGCTTGATGTATATTTTTCCGTTGGTGCTCCAAGTACTTTGTATCTTTCCCTGCTTCCTCAAGTCTCGTGCTTTCTTGGCGATGTCAGCATTGCGTTTTGTCAGACGCTCATTAAGTAGACGTTTGTGGCTTTTAAGTTCTTCCTCAGTTTCAGCAGTGCAGTTTTGAATTCCCTGTTAGTGAACTTCCCCTAGGGTCTCCCAAGGCAAACAGGTTCTAGGTAGCGAGCCAGACTAAGAGTGATTCAGAAGACCCATATGAAGAGACACATTAGGAGTGACCGCACCTCGCCCGGACGTGGGATACCGGGGCCTCACCCTGGAGCCAGGCCTGGGGGAGGGGCTCGCAGGCGAGCGCCTGGTGGTCAGGTCTTCACCCGTGGGACCTGGCCGGGCCTAGCCCGAAGAAGCCGCACGGGAACTCCCCCCCGCAGACCCACCACCTGCAGGGGCAAGCATAAGGGTCCGGTGCTGTGTGATTTGGGCAGTGGTCGAGGGCGGGTGTCCGGGCGACCTGGGCTTCGGCGACCAAATCTGGTTCTTGGGACATGGAATGTCACTTCTCTGGTGGGGAAGGAGCCCGAGCTTGTGGAAGAGGCGGAGAGATTCCGACTAGATATAGTCGGACTCACCTCAACCCACAGTTTAGGCTCTGGAACCAAACTCCTTGAGAGGGGCTGGACCTTGTTCTTCTCTGGAGTTGCCGCTGGGGAGAGGCGGCGAGCTGGTGTGGGCTTATTGTTAGCCCCCCGGCTTGGTGCCTCTGTGTTGGAGTCATCCCCAGTAAACGAGAGGGTTACTTCCCTACGCCTTAGGGCTGGGGAAAGGGTCCTGACTGTGGTTTGTGCCTATGCGCCGAACGGCAGTTCAGAGTACCCAGCCTTCTTGGAGTCTATCAGAGGGGTGCTGGAGAGCACCCCAGCTGGTGACTCCATAGTTCTACTGGGAGACTTCAACGCCCATGTGGGCAATGACAGTGTGACTTGGAGGGGCGTGGTTGGGAGGAACGGCCTCCCTGACCTGAACCCGTGCGGTGTGTTGTTGCTGGACTTCTGTGCGAACTACAGTTTGTCCATAACGAACACCATGTTCGAACATAAGGATGCCCATAAGTGCACTTGGCACCAGGACACCCTAGGTCGCAGGTCTATGATCGACTTTGTGGTCGTATCATCAGACCTGCGTCCGTATGTTCTGGACACGCGGGTGAAGAGAGGGGCTGAGCTGTCAACTGACCACCACCTGGTGATGAGTTGGATTAGATGGCGGGGAAGGATGCCGGACAGACCTGGCAGACCCAAACGCGTAGTGAGGGTGTGCTGGGAACGTCTGGCAGAATCTCCCGTTCGTCGAGTCTTCAACTCTCATCTCCGGCAGAGCTTCGCCTGCATTTCGAGGGAGGACCGGGATATTGAGTCCGAATGGGCCGTATTCCGTGCCTCTATTGCTGAGGCAGCCAGTTGTGGTTGCGGCCGCAAGGTGGTCGGTGCCAGTCGTGGTGGCAAGCCCCGAACCCGATGGTGGACACCGGGGGTTAGGGCTGCCGTCAAGCTGAAAAAGGAGTCCTATCGAGCATGGATGGCTTGCGGGACTCCCGAAGCAGCTGACAGGTACCGGCAGGCCAAGCGGCACGCGGCTTCGGCGGTGGTCGAGGCAAAAACTCGGGTGTGGGAGGAGTTCGGTGAGGCTATGGAGCACGACTTTCGGTCGGCCTCGAAGAGGTTCTGGCAAACCGTCCGACACCTCAGAAAGGGGAAGCAGCCCCCAGTTCACACTGTTTACAGTGCGGACGGGGGCTTGCTGACCACGACTGTGGATATAGTTGGTCGGTGGAAGGAATACTTCGAGGCCCTTCTCAATCCCACTGACATGCCTTCCATAGAGGAAGCAGAGTCTGAGGATACGTACGTGGACAGTTCTATCACCGTGGCTGAGGTAATTGGGGTAGTCAAATCACTCCCCAGTGGCAAGGCTCCGGGGGTAGACGAGTTCCGCTCAGAATTTCTCAAGGCTCTGGATGTTGGAGGACTGTGTTGGTTGACACGCCTCTACAACATTGCATGGAAGTCAGGAACAGTACCTCTGGACTGGCAGACCGGGGTGGTGGTCCCCATTTTTAAAAAGGGTGACCGGAGGGTGTGTTCCAACTATAGGGGGATCACACTCCTCAGCCTTCCTGGGAAAGTCTACTCCAGGGTGCTGGAGAGAAGGGTACGACCGTTAGTCGAACCTCGGTTAGAGGAGCTGCAATGTGGTTTTCGTCCCGGTCGCGGAACACTGGACCAGCTCTACACCCTTGCAAGGGTACTCGAGGGTATGTGGGAGTTTGCCCAACCAGTCTACATGTGCTTTGTAGACCTGGAAAAGGCATTCGACCGTGTCCCTCGTGGTGTCCTGTGGGGGGTGCTCCGGGAGTACGGGATTGATGGCCCGCTTCTACGTGCCATTCGGTCCTTGTACAATCGAAGCAGGAGCCTGGTTCGCATTGCCAGCAGTAAGTCGAGCTTGTTTCCGGTGAACGTTGGCCTCCGCCAAGGCTGCCCTTTGTCACCGATTCTGTTCATAATCTTCATGGACAGAATTTCTAGGCGCAGTCAAGGTGTTGAGGGAGTCCAGCTTGGTGACCTTAGGATCTCGTCTCTGCTATTTGCAGACGATGTGGTCCTTATGGCCTCATCAGGCTGTGACCTTCAGCGTTTACTGGAGCGGTTTGCAGCTGAGTGTGAAGCTTCTGGGATGAGACTCAGCACCTCCAAATCCGAGGCCATGGTTCTCAGTCGGAAACGGGTGGACTGTACCCTCCGGGTTGGGAGTGAGGTCTTGCCTCAGGTGGAGGAGTTCAAGTATCTCGGGTTCTTGTTCACGAGTGAGGGAAGGTTGGAGCGTGAGATCGACAGACGGATCGGTGCAGCATCTGCAGTAATGCGGTCGCTGTACCGGACCGTCGTGGTGAAGAGAGAGCTGAGCCGGAAGGCAAAGCTCTCTGTTTACCGATCGATCTACGTTCCCACCCTCACCTATGGTCATGAGTTATGGGTCATGACCGAAAGAATGAGATCGCGGATACAAGCGGCGGAAATGAGTTTCCTTCGTAGGGTGGCTGGACTCACCCTAAGAGATAGGGTGAGGAGCTCGGCCATCCGGGAGGAGCTCAGAGTAGAGCCGCTGCTCCTTCACATCGAGAGGAGCCAGTTGAGGTGGCTCGGGCATCTAGTCCGGATGCCTCCCGGGCGCCTCCCTGGTGAGGTGTTTCGGGCATGCCCGGTCGGGAGAAGGCCCCCGGGAAGACCTAGGACACGCTGGAGGGACTATGTCTCACAGCTGGCCTGGGAACGCCTTGGTGTCCTCCCGATGGAGCTGGAAGAGGTCGCTGGGGACCGGGAAGTCTGGACTTCCCTACTGAAGCTGCTGCCCCCGCGACCCGGACCCGGATAAGCGGTGGAAAATGGATGGATGGATTGATGTTAGTGAACTTGATGATGAAGGTGTGGTGTTGTTTCTGCCATTCAGTGGGATGCAAGTATCAATGGTGTTGATATCGATATCCACCTCCTTTGATTGTAGGAAGCTGACAATCTGTTGCTTTGCTGAAGGAACATTCATTCCATCTGCTTCTCCTCTGTTTTGAGCTTCCCTATCTTTAGACCCAGGTGTAACTCTGAGCCCTGTGAGGATCACATCATTCCTTCGTGAATTCTGATCCATCTCCTCCATTATAGTTTTCATTTGCTCGGTGATGTTATCCTTTGCTTCTTTCTCTTCGTCCAGAGTGGTGCGCCAGGCGGCGTTATTCTTCAATAGTGTCCTGATATCATCCTGTAGAGCATTGATGTTGTTGCATAATGCATGATTTACTTCCGTGGGGTTTTTAACCTTTTTGAGGGCAGCATGCAAAGCAGCAATATCTTCCAATAATGTCTTGATATCATTCTGGAGAACCCTAACATCCTTGCATAATGCTCTATTTTCTTCCAAATGGTTTTTAACTTCCTTGAGAGCAGCATGCAAGGCAGCATTTTTGTCTCGCAACTTCTCAATTTCTTATTTTAGAGTTTTATTTTTATTTGCTCAGTGCTCTATTTTCCTCCATAAGGTTTATGACATCACCATGGACCCCTAGGATCTTTTCGCTGATACTGTCATTATGCGATTGTACATGTTGAATCTGTGACTGCAAATTCTTACGGTGTACCCCCAGGAGTGCATCAATTGTATTTAGGGGTTTGTGAAGAAAAAAACAGCGCAAGGTGCATGCATCATATGAACAAATAAGTAACTGTTATGATTATTATTTCATGCATTAGGAGTGTTTAATCTTGAAGATTGCATTCACTGTATATTGGCATAGCAGTGAAAACCTATGCATGGTTATTTCCCTAATAATGAATCTTTATTCTTATTATCGGTTGTATCAGTGGCGATGACTGCTAGCGGAGAGCTCCCCCTTAAAAGTCCAAAAAAAGGTAATGAAATACTGTATGTAGTGCTTTGTGTACATTTCATTGACTAAATTTGCACCAGATTACCTTCATGTGTTGTTCAGAATCAGCCGCTTATCACAGGTAACCGACGCCCCTTCCTTCTCTTAGATGCCTGCAGCACACAGCATTGACTGTGACGGAAGCACAGAGTGGGTTGTTCCACTGTGGGAAACTGGACGGTATTTGGATAAATGTTTGGCTTTCTCCCACCCGTCGGACGCTCAGCATCTCCGGGGTTCTATTGGGCAAAGGGCTTGCCTGGATGCTCGGCTTCTGCATGGAGATTGGATGAGCTGTCTGAGGCGGAATCCCTTTTTGACTGACACTGAAATGTCCAAAAAAGCGATATAGACATATAAACCTCCGCCAGAGCATTTTCCAAGTTTTTCATTCCGTTGTTCTGAACAGATCCGGAGACTTTACCGATCCCAAGCGACTTTTCAACTAGGAATGGAGGGTAGAATTTACATGTGAATAAATAAACACATTCATGATGTAGGCCAGGAAAAGTGATCTTAAATAACCAGCAGTATGTATTTTTGTACTTCGGATTATGAATTATTGTGATTGACTTTCCCCATGTTTTTTAATGAATATGGCGACTTAATATGACTTAAATAATAACGAAAAGGAATAAAGAATAAATTCAGGAGTACGGACAGACAGATAAATACTTTGTAGTGGATAGATATATTGTGTGCTTATACGTGAATTGTCTGAGCATGGTAATCGTTAAATGATTGCAATGGTATCTTATTTATTTCCATTTTTTGCTTTTTATTTGCCACGCTCACCTCCCTTCCTCTGTACGCCCATTCTCTTATCCACTCATCACATCATACTTTGCTTCTATGCTGAAGTTGTCAACCTTCATTGTCCTTCTCTTCCTATATAGTGTACTTCACCAAAGTGGCCCCCCGTGCGAAACAGCACTTTGAGGTCTGTTTATCACAGTGCGGACAGTCTATGGCACTTAACCAGCACATCGATAAGGCTGCCTGTTAATGGAAGGATTTGATTCTGGCTAACGTTGGTGGAAGTACTTGATCATGCTTTCAGAAGAGCAATGTCAAGGCATATTAATGATGATGCTGGACTGACATCACTAAACGTCACGCTTCCCTTTTGCAAGTCCCTTAAAAAGTTGGCTGGTGGTCAGGACTATATTTATAAAACACTTAAGCAACCATTCTCTTATTCTATTATGCAACACACTGTACAATGATAAACTGTATATCCACTAAGCTCTTCAAAGGATTTGTATACCCTGCAATGATCATGCTCTGGGCTATCAGGGACTCCAAGAGAAAGAAGAGCATATGCAGCTTCTCATTCTATTTTTTTTTTTAATACGTCATTAGTTCAACATTCCACGTGGATTTACGGTAATTCCCAGTTTGCCAATAAGCTTTGGCAAAGACTGGATGCTTCAAAATATGGATGTACAGTACATGTACTGTTTGTTTCAATCACTAGTTTAAATATTATTTTAAAATTTTTAATTTTAAAATACATTAATTGAAAACTTTTATAATTCATTTACAGAATAATACAAAGAATAATACAGAATAAAAAATATGCAAAGAATACCAAATATAATACCTTTTAATAAACTATTTAATTTAACAGTATACTTTTCAATTGTTTTATGTAACAGTATGTAATTTTATGTTCTAGTATATGTGTGTGTGTGTGTATATATATAAATATACACACACACACATATATGTGTATGGAACAGACTGAACAGATGAAAAAAATGCTTCAGTTTTCATACATTTCAGTTTTTCTGGCCTTTTTCATCAAAGTAATAATGAAAACTGAGGTACTTATGTCCACATTTTCTTTATTTTTTTACATTACCCAAAAACGATTCCAGCTATCATTGATTATTCATCACATACAAACACACACACGTTCAGCAGGTGCTTCTCATGTTGCCTTCTAGTCTACCGTTAGTAGAAAAGATCTAAATGTCTTAAATAACATTTAACAACCTCTGACTTTCCATTCATTGATTTCTCTGCTGGTGCTCTTTCATGGTCACCTCCATCTCAACCCATCTCAGGTGGTGATATTTTCCCCACAAGAGGGAAAGTGGGAAATAAGGAATAAAAATGTGTCTGTTTGTGTACGTGCATCATCAGAGTGTGACTTGCTGCCAGAATAATTGATGTGAAGTGCATGCAGACACACACACACACACACACAGTGGTGTCTGGTCTAGGAACAAAGAGTCTGCACAACACACCTCGCACTGGGTTGCATAACCAGCAATTGGCACTGTGTGTGTGTGTGTGTGAAAGAAGAATAGATGGAAGCAGAGATGAGTGATTAAGAA
Source organism: Oostethus manadensis (assembly GCA_024372805.1). Classification (NCBI taxonomy): domain Eukaryota; kingdom Metazoa; phylum Chordata; class Actinopteri; order Syngnathiformes; family Syngnathidae; genus Oostethus; species Oostethus manadensis. Next base: position 4,348,233 of record QODF01000261.1, read on the forward strand.
GGTGAAGAAGATAATAAGACTGCACCAGTGCTGCTAACAAAAGACAACAGCCAATCAGAGCAGAGGAGGATGATTTTATTATTTGTGTTGCTTGGTAGGCCAAACATTTCCTTCAGCTGATATATGTTTTTCTATATTTGTCATGTCATATTATGCTAGTCAGCAACGAGGAACATTAGCAATCAATTTACAGTCAATTGACAATCCTTATTTTTTTGTTTTTACATTTTAATGTTTAAAAAAATGAGATTTATGAATATTTGAACGCTCGGAAACAAAGTTTCCATGCCAATGCCATACCAATGCTGTCTTCAGTGTGGCTGAAAAAAACACTCACTCACATGATTAGGCAATAATCAGGAATTATGAATCATGTTCATCCTTGAACTATCCTTAACACAATAGTTAATTCAGTTACAATACACTTAACTTAATAGAGTATTGCCAGAGCCAAATTACAGCAGCATTCCCACACAACAGCAGGTCTGACAAAAGATCAATTATTCATTGCATTTTGACCGCAGACATCAATCCCAATTTGAACAATAAGCAAGCAATAGATATGTGAAGTTATCGCTTCACTGACATTCTGCATTTCTTTAAATATAACACAAAGTTTCTGTCAGGTTTTCATTTCTTTGTCCATCCTAAATCAAAAGCATGTTGCATTACCTGCACGCAAACTACAGTATGCATCACGCTTGCTTCTCCGCTGCAGTCTCAGACTACAGCAGACCCAACCAAAGCAGCAGCAGCAGTCAGCTCTGCTCATTGGTGCAAGTGCACGTCATTCTCACACTACACTTCACACGGTGGGAAAACAGCCCGAGTGCTGAGGATGAAAATAAACAACCCTAATTTACTGCCAACACCAAGGCTGCGTGTCTACTGGGACACTCGATCACATCTAGAATTCATTTGCCTTCTAGTTACAAATGCTCTGATGTGTTCTGCCATTGTTCCGCATGAAATAAGCAAAAATAAAACAAGCCAAAGGCCAAGTAGGAAAACTGCTTATCAATCACAGCATATCATAAAAATCCCCATGCCAGGCAAATGAATGACATGCACGATAACATCATCGCAATCTAATTGGATTCATGAAGGCTCCCAGGCAATGCCGGGGCAGCACATGCTTTTCTTGCGATGATCTTTCTCAAAAAGTCCAATGTTTTTGAAACAAAGAATAATGGATACGGAAGTAACAGCTCGTAGAGACGAAGCAAAATACTTTTACATTTACCTATTCTTAAAAATAAATGATCATAGCACTGTCCAATTCACAGCATTTTCAGTTGTACCCCGATTTTTATTAATGCATTCCCAAGCGTCTGTCGCAAACCGAATTATTCAAAAACAGGATGAATTATTCCATAAGATCTAAATTCAACTAGTCCACTCCAGATCCCCCAAAATATTTGATAAGCAATATTATAGTTTTACATGCAAAATACATGAATCCCTTGTTTACCGCAATGAATTGGTTCCAGACCCAATCGTGATTATAATTTCCGAAATATGACTCTTTATTTATAAATGGAAATATTTTCGTATTGCTTAGGCACGAACTAACAGCTCTCTCGTCACCTTTAGACCCGTGTTACCCATAATGCACGGTAAAAACAAGCCATTTAAGACATAAACGGGACTTGTGCTCGCGTGTTCCTATAAATGTCTTTTCTGGGGTAGCTGAGTGGCAGGCGGACAGAAAGTGATGTGGAGGATTTTATCGTGGCTGAGGTACAGCCACAACAGTGTTTTTATTGCAAATTAGGGATTGTTGTACAATTTAAACTTGCCAAACAAAAAGGCTGATGTTCCAGCAATCAAGTCTGCCGTTTGTGTGTCTTACCAAACATGATATTACTGACACCTGGTGATTAGTGTAGAATACTACGCATCAGCGTCTTTGAATGCATCATCTGAATGCCTTAGAAATGTATTGTAGTTAATTTTGCCATTTGATGCTTGGAAATGCTTAATTAAATTTAGCTTCAATGTGTATGTTTTACATTTTACATTCCAAAGTGTAACTGTTTGTTACGCGCAACAACTGAGACGGTCAAAAGTCTAAAAACTACATTTATGGCTTTGTTTTGTTTTTATCCATAACTCAAAAAACGTTCCTGTTTTTGTTTTGTTTTTATGTCAACAAAGAAATTGTTCCAACTGTACGTTTTACCTTTTAAAAAGAAAGACGTAATCACATAATTTGGGGAAAAATACTTGTTATTGGACAAAAACACATGATTACTATAATGACTTGTACCCCTTTGTCAAATGCATTAAATATTATACCCATGTGGAAATATTCATTAGGTTTTCATTCTGACAACATTTCCGAGTCTTTGGAAACAAAGGCTCCTTACCCCGTACTGCAGGACGTGGCAGTAAATGGGAGCTTGCTAACACATCATCCCTTGAAGGATCAAAAACCAAATAGGATAGAAGTTTACATGGCAAACACCTACGTGCCGCTATTTTTAAAAAAACCATAAAATATTTATGTAGGGTGTACAGATTGTAGTTTGCGGATGCTAGGTAGTAACACAAAAATGATTCAAAAACACCTGAAGGAAACAATAAATGAAACTCAAAAGATTGCGTAAAACCTGACCATGACCTCGCAGCTGAATGTGAAGCGGCTGGGATGAGAACCAGCACCTCTCATTCCGGGTCGATGGTTCTCGCCCAGAAAAGGGTGGAGTGCCATCTCCAGGCGGACGAAGTGGAGAGGGGAGAGGGACGTCTGGGCTTTCCTTGCCTGGGCTGCTGCCCCCGCGACCCGACCTCGGATAAGCGGTAGAAATTAATTGATGATTACGTAAAATGCAAAAACATAAAGTGAACTTCTTTTTTTTAGTGCAAGCTTGAATTGCCTTGATTCTTTCTATAAGTGAAACCTCGTGCATGATAACCAAAACACTTGCAAACGTGCAGTGCAATTGCAACAGCTGAACCCTTCTACTACTGATGGATTTTCTATCACTGCTTTACTGTAAACGCAATGACAAAATGTAAATGATCAGACTAGGGAGCTGAACACACACACATGGATATGCTATAAATCTCAGACATTGAATATGCTGCAGAAGCATGATGCATCTGGTGCTTTCGTGAGTTTTGCCACTAATAAATGCTGACGTGATGTAGCACTGATTGGCCTGCATCTCCAATAGCAGCGGGCTGCATTCCCTTTTCTCTTCTAGTCTGCGCTGAAAAAATACAAACAAAAGATGCAAAAAGTAATAAAGGAGAAGTAGGATGGGACAAAAAATGGAAGGATGAAGTAAATGATGAGGCAGTTATGCTCACTTGCAGCCTGTCCCACTAGAGACAAGACTATGTGTGTCCATCCACACACTTCTAAATAAGGCAGCGTGTTAGCAGTTGACCTTGTGCAAATGAACAGAACTGCATTTTGATCTCAATTCTCCACTTGTGTGTATGGCATTCTTAATAAACGCAAGCTATGTCTGTTTTCTGCTGGCATACATGCACTACGTCACTGTGCCAGAGGGTGAGCAGAGCAATGTCTGCAGTCAGTACGCTAAATGTCTCCCTCCCCACACTACTCCGCCCCAGGGTCCTACTGTCCGCAAATTAACATCTACAAGCTAATTTCAGTTTGTCAGTTTGCTCGTGCAAACTTTTACATCAAGTTGTCTTAATTACCTGGTATGTACCTGACTGATTCACAGCCACAAAAGCCAGAAAACAAGAGAGAATGACACCTTCTAAAGGTGTAAGCCAAAACATGAACTGTACAGTGTAAGGTTTTGTAAGCCTCGCTTTCGTAGGATACAGTTCACGACAAAGATGATTGCCCAAAATATGTCTTGCATTTCATACAGTTCTAGAGAATGTATATATCAACATGTTTGCCCACATATCGTTCTGCAGAGTCGAGGGCCCAAACAACTCATCTAGGAGTGCATTTAAATTCAATCTCAAACAATGGCTTAGGAGGAACCAGATCTGTGACCATTAATTCTAAAATTCCTTTGTTTTTAAAGTGTATGTATTGTTGTACGTTTTTTATCGTGTTTTTATTGTTTTATTTTTCTGTGTATATAGTGTCATTGTGTTTTGTTTTGTGTTTGTTTTTGTTTGTTTTTGGTTATTTTCTTTTCTTCACCTGCCAGGGACTACAGATGTAAAGTAGCCTTTGGCTAATTCTGGCATATTTACACATAAGTGTTCATTAATATGCATTGTCTCTTTAAATAAATAAAATAAATAAAAATAAATAAAGGAGTGCATTTATTCAAGAACGCACACAGAACGATGAACAACTCTCTATCGGTCTCCCTTCTTCCTCCTGAGGAGCATTGTGTGCCCTGCGCTAACAAGGCGTTCAAGCGCACTATGTATATTTTTCATTGAGTACGGTTAAAACATAACCCATCATGCCGGCAAAGACAGTTACAAATGGATTCCAGAAAGCAGGTACGACGGTAGTGTCTGTTAGCGTGGAAATGTAACGTAAAGCTTCCTAGTTAACGCAGGTTGCAGGAGGAATGGTTTCAGGGAGACACATAACGGAAAGTGGTGCAGGCAAGCGATTGCAATGATGACTGTAGCTGCTGCAGCTGACACTATAGCTTTAACCGTCCAATATTGAAGGTAAGTTTGTGAAGGACTAGAGTGAAATATCCTTCACGTGACTCTTCCGCCTTCTACCCGCTTCTCTCGGTGGTACGCCAATAACGCACACCACAAAATCAGTGTCAACTAGCTCTTTTTTATTCAAGCACCAGTCGGTGTGTAATTATTTCTTCTTCAATTTTGCGCATTTTATACCAATCTTATTTTAATAAGTCAAAGTAATAAAAAAAATACTAGGCTTGATTTTTCTACATTATTTCTAAATTAATTCAATAAGAACCATAGCATATCACAATCAAAAATACACATTTTAAATACACTGCTCAAAAAAATTAGAGGAACACTTTTTGATCAGAGTATAGTAGCCTAACAGTCAAACTTCTGGGATATTGATGAGGTCAGTTAAGTAGCAGAGGGGGTTGTTAATCAGTTTCAGCTGCTTTGTTGTTCATGAAATCAACAACAGGCGCATCAGAGGGGCAACAGTGAGACAGACCCCAAAACAGGAATGCTTTTCCAGGTTGAGGCCACTCACTCCTCATCTCTTTTGGCTGATTTTTTACTGACTGACTTTCTACTGCTGTAGTTTTTCATTTGGCTTGGATCAACATCTCTGTTGATAGCATGGTGCGCTACCTGGACGCTACAGAGGTTGCACAAGTAGTCCAACTCCTCCAGGATGGCACACCAATACGTATAATTGCAAGAAGGTCTGCTGTGTCTCCCAGCACAGTCTCAAGAGCATGGAGGAGATTCCAGGAGACAGGTAGTTACTCCAGGATAGCTGGACAGGGCCGTAAAAGGTCCTTAAACCCTCACCAAAACTGGTATTTGCTCCTTTCTGAAAGGAAGAACAGGATGAGCACTGCCAGAGCCCTACAAAATGACCTCCAGCAGGCCACTGGTGTGAATATTTCTGACCAAACAATCAGAAACAGGCTCAGGGTGGCCTGAGAGGCCCGACGTCCTGTAGTGGGCCCTGTGGTCACTGCCCAGCATTGAGAGCTCGATTGGCATTTGCCATAGACCACCAGAATTGGCATTACGCCACTGGTGCCCTGTGCTCTTCACTGATGAGAGCAAGTTCAACCTGAGCACATGCGACAGACGTGAAAGGGTCTGGAGATGTCGTGGAGAACTTTATGCTGCCTGCAACATCTGTCAGCATGACCAGTTTGGTGGTGGGTCAGTGATGGTCTGGGAAGGCATATCACTTGAAGGACGCACAGACCTCTACAGGTTAGATAATGGCTCCCTGACTGCTATTAGGTATCGGGATGAAATCCTTGGAACCATTGTCAGAACCTACGGTAGTGCAGTGGGACCTAGGTTCCTCCTGGTCCACGACAATGCCAGACCTCAGATTTGGCTAGAGTATGCAGGCATTTTCTGGAGGATGAAGGAATTGATACCAGTGACTGGCCCCCACGTTCACCTGACCTAAACCCAATAGAACACCTCTGGGACATTATGTTTAGGTCCATCCGGCGCCGCCAGGTTGCTCCTCAGACTGTCCAGGAGACCCCAGGACACCATCCGTGGTGTCATTAGGAGCATGACGTTGTCAGGCATGCGTACAAGCACGTGGGGGCACACAAACTACTGACAATCATTTGGAGTTGCTACAATGACATTTTGGCAAAATGGACATGGCTGCTGCATCATTTTTTCACTTTCTATCACATTATGTGGCATCATTGTGTTACTAATACATCACCTACTTATTATCAGGAAAGACATTCATTTTCCCCCTTTTAGATCGGATGTGTTTTCAAAGTCTTCCTCTCATTTTTTTGAGCAGTGTACAAACATAAATACATAAAATAAACATATGTGACACCGAATAACATAATTCATTTGTATATTATTAGACATGCAATATTTCAAAGAAAGCTTTCTGACTGAAAGAAGGACTGAATATCACATGTTCATGTCAGTGTATCGGGGCAATTTTAGAAATATTAAAAAAGCAAGCAAGGTAATGCAGGGGACAGAAAAAGTGCATACTACATGTGAAACCTTGTCTATTTGCACCCCCACTGCCCAACAAAACTGCTTTCGACAACTGAGGACCCCAATTTGTTTCCATGGCAACAGCTTCAGCAGGCTGACACCAAGCCAGCCTGCTGGCAGCATGTTCGCGGAAAGAAGAAGAGAGAAGTTCATGAGATGAGTGAGGAGGGGTGTGGAAAGGATAGATTTTAGGAGGGCCATAGGTCAAGAGGAGCAGAGAACGTGACAATGCAAAAAGGTTATGTTGATGAAGGTCATTGTGCCCTTAATAAAACATGTGCTGGGGAAGATATGCATGTATGTGCATTTGCATGGCATCATTTATTAGTGTTATATAGTCGCAAATGCCGAGTAATTAAGTGTGGACCTTCCAAATGAGTAACATAGTGTTCATCAAACGAAAAAACTATGGACAGTATATGGCTTACTTGAAAAAGGTTTTAAAAATGTGAGGGAAGGGAGTAAAAAGAGGGGAAAATGAGGGTGCAAAAGAAAAGGAGATAGAAAACAGTAAAGAGGCAGAAACATATTAAACATTAAAACTCTGAGTAGAGTGATCAGTCTTTTGCCTGTAATCAATAAGAATTCAGCGACAGGCTAAAAGACTCATCAGATCCTAAAAATCAACAAAGACAGAAAAGAGATTGCCACAAATATAACCATTAGTGAACCAAATAACTGCAACAGACCAGCGTAGACTGATATAACAACCAGACTGGCGCCACCTCATTGCCTAAGTTAACCACTACATGCCACCAACAGCCAACAGTTAGTAGAAACACGTGGTTTGGGCTCATCGGTGTTCACTGGTCCTGTAACTTCTTCTTCTTTTGTTGGCCACCAGCTCGGGGGAATTACCACCACCTATACTTTTTTTTAAGTAGTCCCGCCTTTTGAAAAATATGAAAAGATGACTAATTATAGCTTGAGTTGTTATGTAAAAGAACCCTTGGGCTTCCAGTGTAGACACACACATGCTTGCGTACATACAGTTCGGGACATAGCAGATGGAGAATATGCTGCGGGATAAGCTTTTGTTGCGTGCCCGTGTCCTTCCTGGCATATGGTTTGTTGGCAGCTCATATGCCTGCACTGAGGAGAGCAGGGCGGGTGGAAGACGGGGAGCGTTTGTAATATTTTATAAGACGTAATATTTCTTCATCATGACAGGTTATAGTGTCTATGTGATCTTTTTGAAGGGGACAGATTTCTAGTGACTGAAGTGTAACTGAAGTGTAACAAAATATGCATTGAGAATGTTTTTCCATGTCGTCTTCCTGGGCAGTGAACACCTTACTTTATTTGCATGTATTAACCAAAACGCAGATAGAACTGAGGCACAGCAGCATGTCCACACTATCCACACAACAGGCGTATTTCAAACAAATCTGCATGAGTCCGTAGTACTAACACACTTACCCACTTATCTCGTGGAATGTGCACGGAGCTGGTTCCACGGTCAAGAGACTAAACATTTTTAATCACCTGCAGGATTTAAAGGCAGACATTGTCTTACTACAAGAAACACATCTGTAGATCCACTTTACACAACACACTTTCCACATGTGTACTCAGCCTGTTTCAACTCAAGGCAGAGAGGGGTAGCAATTCTCATTAACAAAAAATTAAACTTTTGCATTGATAACATACTCACAGACCCGCAGGGCAGATTTATCATAATTAAAGCTTATATACAAAATATGAAGTTATGCATTGCAAGCGTATATGGACCAAATGTTGATGACCCTTCTTTTTTTCACTCCTTTTTCAAATCACTCTCTGATCACTCAGACTGCACACTCATTATTGGAGGGGACTTCAACATGGTTCTTGATCCAAGAATGGACAGGCTGAGTCGCAATGGAAAGAATAGACAGGACCAATCCTCAGAGGTTGTTAAACAATACATGAAGGATTTTGGACTTTGCGATGCTTGGCGCTCTCACCATCCCCCTGTTAAGGAGTACACCTTCTTCTCATCAGTCCACCACTCATACTCTAGATTAGATTCTTTCCTAACCAGCAGCACACTGATGAGTGATATATCTGAAACCAAAATACATCCCATCATTATCAGCGACCATGCACCAGTGTCACTTACACTGGTAAGTAATAAGAACAGTAAACCACCAACACGAAACAGGAGATTGAATACATCATTGCTTGAAGACTCGGAATTTAACAGTTACTTCAAGAGACAATGGTCTCTATACATAGAAAACAACGATTTACCAGGAACATCAGCCTGTGTTCTCTGGGAGGCAGGGAAGGCAGTAATGCGCGGGAAAATAATTTCATTTTCCTCTCACAAGAAAAAGAAAGAGACTTCCAAAATATCAGTTTTGGAAGGTAAAATGAAATCGTTAGAGGAGGCCTACTCTGTCTCTCAAGATGAACACACTCTAAACGATATATAAAAAACCAACTTGAACTTGAACTTGAGGAAATATTAAATGAGAAAACACAATTCTTAGTACAAAGGCTCCGCTTGGAGAACTTAGAACATAGTAACAAATCTGGGACATTTGTGGTGTTTGGGGGTGCTGACCGCCGGAATCTCCTACAGCGGCGTGCCCGTTGGCTTTGAGTGTGACATCTGTGAGAGGCTGCTCCCGGACTGCGGTCGCTAGGCGTCCGGGGCCTATGAATGGCCTCGCCCCGTGCCGGCCCCTGCCCCGCGGTGGGTCCCGGGGAACAGGGGTGCCTACTGCCTATTGGCTCATCCTCTGGGAGGGAAAAATTGTTTGTTTTTTTCTCCCAGTTCCACTATCCCTTGGGCCCTCGCCCCCCCCCCACTCCCTGAAAACAAGCACATAGAATCTTGGGGAGTGCGCGTGCTCCTGCGGGATGTGGCGGGGGGGTCACAAACATGACCTCCTTCTGTGGTGCCCTGGGGGCGGCAAACTCCCCAGTTTTATTTACACTTACTGACTATACATAGACTCACAGACACCTCACATTCATTTTTGGGGTGGCGGGACTCGTGTCACCTGGTGGGCAGAACTACTCAGTCGTGCTCAACCGGCGATATGGTTCTGCCCATGGTGTCACGCAGTTTCGCCTCTTCAATTTTACCTGCCTACACACACACATCTCACACCTCATAACACTCGTAGTTGGGTGGGGGGGAGATTAGAGGGTCCTATTACATCCCTGTTTTCTTGGACGCTCCCTGGGGCGGGGGGGCGCCCGGGGGGAGTGGGGCGGTTCGGCTCCGGGTCTCAGTCGGCTGCAATGCTGGGAGGAGTGCCGTCGTGTGTGTGTGTGCATAGGACTGTGGGTGTGGGATTCCTGGTGGCCGGTTACGATGGTATGGCCCCGTGTCTTGAGGGAGCTCGTGATGGTGCTGCTCGCTGCATTGGGGGGGTGGCACATCCAGGTGCATATGTGAAAATGTATGTGTGTGGGTTCCACAATTTAGGCCCAATGAATCCTGGCATTGTCATCTTGGAATATGGTCGTTCCCTTGGGGAAGGAAAAGTCCATTGATGAAATACCCTGCTCATTCCGTATATTCAGCTGACCCCATTCATAGTGTTGCTGAACCTAGACCTGACCACCTGCAGCAACCTCCTACCTATTTGCTTAGTGACTTTTTTGGCCAGCCAGTGTATATTGGATAATACACTATACAGATGCCTAGTGGGCTCTAATGAATGATGGTATTTCGAAGATCATAAACAGGCTATCTATGTCTTAACGCCAAAAATATTCCATTTATAAATATGGAATCCTACTTTTTAGAAATGCCATTATCATGGTCGGATCTGCAGTACATCCATCCATCCATTTTCTTCCACTTATCCGAGGTCGGGTCGCGGGGGCAGCAGCCTAAGCAGGGAAGACCAGACGTCCCTCTCCAGCGTGTCCTGGGTCTTCCCTGAGGCCTACTACCGGTTGGACGTGCCCTGAACACCTCCCCAGAGAGGACTCCAGGGGAAATCGACCGGTAAATTGAGAGCTTTGCCTTTTGGCTCAGCTCTCTCTTCACCACCTCGGTGCAAAGTCCGCATCACTGCAGACATTGCTCCAATCCGCCTGTCCATCTCACGTTCCATTCTTCCCTCACTCGTGAACAAGACCCCGAGGTACTTAAACTCCTCCACTTGAGGCAGGACCTCATCCCCGACCCGGAGATGGCACTCCACCTTTTTCCGGGCGAGAACCATGGACTCAAATTTGAAGGTGCTGATTCTCATCCCAGCCGCTTCACACTCAGCTGCGAACCGATCCAGTGAGAGTTGAAGGTCACTGCTCGATGAAGCCAGCAGGACCACATCATCTGCAAAAAGCAGAGACCAAATCCTGTGGCCACCAAACTGAAGCCCCTCAACGCCTGCGCCTAGAAATTCTGTCCATGAAAGTAGTGAACAGAATCGGTGACAAAGGGCAGCCCTGGCGGAGTCCAACCCTCACTGGAAACGGGTCCGACTTATTGCCGGCAATGAGAACCAAACTCTGACACCGGTCATACAGGGGAAAAAACGCCTGGATTAGGTGGTCCAATAGCCCATATTCCCGGAGCACTTCCCACAGTATTCCCCGAGGAACACGGTCGAATGCCTTCTCCAAGTTCACAAAACAGATGTAAACCTGTTGGGCAAACTCCCATGCACCCTCAAGGACCCTGCCGACAGTATAGAGTTGGTCCACAGTTCCATGACCAGGACGAAAACCACACTGCTCCTCCTGAATTTGATATTTTACTATCTGGCGGATCCTCCTCTCCAGAACCCTTGAATAGACCTTACCTGGGAAGGCTGAGGAGTGTGATCCCACGATAGTTAGATCACATCCTCCGGTCCACCACCCCGGTCTACCAGGCCAGGGGCACCGACCCCAATGTCTTGTCCTGATGCACTGCTTCCCCCTCCTGAGACGGCGGATGGTAAACCAGAATATCTCTGAAGCCATCCGGAAGTCATTTTCCATGGCCTCTCCGAACTCCACCCATGTACAAGTTTTTGCCTCAGTCGTGACTGCCAAAGCCTCACTGCAGTACATGAACTGCGGTAAATGATGGATTATTGTTTAACCAATTAGGTGGTGGCAGGTACAAAATGTAAAAAATATTACCCACAACAAAAATGGAATGGGATTACTGGGAACTAAAGTGGACAAGAACATTTTTGTAGACATATTTCAGCACATTCTCAAGTAATATGCTCTGACACATATGCTAGACACATAGACACTAATAAATGTCCAAGGGCGTTTTTGCAGAGTCCAGCAGAATATCAACAGTGAGACCCACATACAAAATGTTCTCAGTAAAGGCTCCTCCTTCTGATGCAATCCGAGCCGACCACCGACAGCACTCAGCATCTTTCATATAATCTAGTCATCCGTGACAAGAGAAGAACTTGAAAGGAGAAAAGAGTTCTTTTTGTTTCATGTCCTTTTATCCCTGTTACATAATTGAACAATTAAGATAATGATGTCAAAAGCAGACGAGTAGATACACACTAGGACACATTTAAAGCAACACTCTATAAGAATTGATTAAGAAGCAATTGGAAGAACAGCATTTTCTTCTCCTACAAGGTCCTTAGAACATGCTTGGGTGTGTTTGGTTCGGATGAAACAGGAGAGAGCGAGATGGTGAGTCAGCAAGTTCAACATCAGCGACCTCACTATCTAAATGGACACAAATTCCAACAAAGACACTCCAACATCTTACAATTTTCTTATCGCATCCAACGGCATGCCCTTTGACCTTACATACGCACAGAATTCCTGTGTGTGTAATGACTTTCAATACATAGACAACAAAGATGCCTGAAATCTGCCATCAGAATTGATGGATTATTCACAAGGCAAAACAAAATCCGCCCAGCTCTTTTCTGGCTTATGTTGCATTATTCCACACACTTGGTCAGTTTTTATCTCATCCGAGCAACTATCTAATTAACAAAAAATAACCACTTCCGCACTGCAATAAAGGAGAAAATAGGGATATTGGAAAATACAAGCACTCTGAAACCCTATTCAAACAAGCAAGTAGCCTATTTATCTTACATGAAAGCTAGCGGTTTTCGACCTGGGGGAAGTGCCCCCTGGCGGGGGTGGGGGCATGGCGCTACCACAAACACGTTTTATTATTAGTTTATTTTTATTTGTTAAATGCATAATTGTAGCTGGAAAGGACCCAAAGTGGCAAAAGTCTTATTTCAATCAACTCTTAAATAGCCTACTGACAAAAATCCCCATGTGCAGTATTATTTACAGTCATACATGTAGCGCTGAATAGAATGGTGCAAAACAGTTTGTTCAAAATGATAAAAGAAAAGCAGCAAATGTTTCATTAATATCTCTAACACAATTTCTTCCAGTCTTTTGCTACTGGTCTGTGTCATTTCTAGCAAAAATATAACAATTCTATACAAATCAAAACTGACTTTAACTCCAAATTTGGTAGGTACATGAATATCATTTGGGGATTGATGATAACGTTCATGTGATATTAATGCAAAGTTCCATGCGAGGTGGCATAAACCATCATTTCACAGTCCGCAGCTCATCCCCCTGCCAGCTGCTGAGGGACATCCGACTGCAGGGTAACCATAGCAACAACCAGGCCAGCTCTAGGGGAGCTATAGTAACAGGGGCTGCAGCCAGATTAGCATCAACAGGAGGAGGTGTGCCAGCTCCTCTTTTTCCACGTCCCCACTTCCTGTTCCCAGCAGCAGCCGGCAGCACGGTGATGATGTCACAACACAGAGGGCGGGATGAAAAAGGGGAGGGGTGAAGAGAAGAAAGGAGGGAGGAAGGGAGACTGCAAACAAAGAAGATAAACAGAAAAGGGAATACGATGACGATGGCAGTGGTAGAATTCCTATTATTGCCATTTTGTGTGTGCTTTTGTGTATTATGCTACACACAGACACGCATAACTTCAGAGAAAAGTTAATATAAAAAGTTAATATTGAACTCATATGCCATAAAAATAAGTATCCAAACGAGTTTAAGCCTCTTTTAGAGTGTTTTGCATGTAATCGTATTCAGGCTGCACTTCTGTTAAACAAAGAACAAAACATTTAGGGTCATTTTTCATCCCATTTTGACATTCCGTGACAGTGCTTGAACTAAAAGGGCAGGCAGTACAGCGCCATCTAGGCAAAGCACTCAAAGGCTTTTCTACTTTCTTCTTAAGTAATCTTTGTTCATTTTCTTCCCCTGATACTTATTCCCATATTATAACTTTTTCCCCACCCACAATGTCAAAAAGTACAACTTTTTTTTGTTTGTTTCTCATAATATATATATATATTTTTTTTTCTTTTTCTCTTTTTTGCCACATTTTGATGCCAGACCTGACCTGAAAAGGGATGGGTGGGGGCTGGGGCGGGGGGGGGGGGTCGGGGGGGTTGGGGGATATAGGTAAGGGTGCACAAGAACCTCACAAACATATTTCAACCATATTATAATCAAATCAACCATGATAATCACAATATTAGCAACACCCACAACCATCACAGAGCAAAATGAGCAAAAATACAGGAAAAGAAAGAAAAATAAATAAATAAATAATAACATGCATTATAAAAAAAATAATATATGCATAAATATATATACACATACATATACATATATATACATGTATCTACATATATGTACACATACCGTGCACATACACTTATCCATGCAGTACATACATACACATACTGTGTGCATATATACAGTATGTATACACATACATACATTCATAATATTACAGCTTCATATTTTAATTTTGTGCTACTAAAATGATGTTATTTTTCGTTGTATTATATGTTATTGTGATATTACCATGAAAAAAACAGTGGCAGCCACAAATGCACATCGATGGCTTGGCCTGTGGCCTTGCCTTAGGTGTAAATGCTGCAGTATTGCTCTCCACATTCTCAGTCTGGCTACAGATATCTTAACTTGTCGTTTTCGTGCTGTCCTCAGTCTCTTATCTACAGCCTCTCTCATCTCATAGAGACTACAGTACATAAAGGCCACAAAGACACATCTGATTACCATACCATACCAATCATGTGTAATTAATGGGACTCTCACTTTGACAAAAACGAAACAGACTAGAATGTCCCACATAAATACACAAGTCTGAAGGGGGTGCACGTAGGAGGTGTACTGTACAGTTTTGAGGTAATGTGTGTCTTATCTGTGCAGACACAATAGCTCCATACAGTCCCCCAAGTGGACCCTTTTAAGTGGGCTCATCTGTGCCCACGCAGGTGAGGCAACCTGCACTCCAGTCATCTTTTAATGGATGCACTGCATTCACGTGTGTGTGTGTGTGTGCGCGCATGTATTGTATGTATGGCCTGTGCGCCAGAGAGAAAGCCCTCAAGCTAAAATGTCACAATATGGAGCATCCCATAAAAGTGAGTATACCCTCACACTTCAGCAATACGATAGAAACAAAACTTTAGAATAGTCAGTGTACTGCTTCAATAGCAGTTTATATTTAAGACAAGTAATAGGAAAACATAGCAAAAGTCACCATTCATCATATCGGTGTATCTTTTCCATAGTATTGTCCCTTGGGAAGATACTGTGACTGAATTGTAAGGTGGTACAGACGTTTGTGGGACACATCACATCATGTGATCATAAGAAGTGGGACATGATGGACACGTACGTTTCTGCTCTGCATAGGTCTTCTTCCGTCCAGTCCATCACATAAAAAAACCCTGGAGACATCACACACAGCTTTACCTTTGGACCATGAGGAAATCACTCATGTCATGACCTGTATGTTTGAGCTTTTGTTAAGGCAGGTGTCACCCACCCGTCGATCGCGAGCTACTGGTCTGTCTTTGGTCACTCCCCTCTCAGGGATTGACCAGCATTTTGACCGCTCAACACGCCAGTACGCCAGCCAGGAACCCTTTCCCCAAAACCCAGTACAAGTGCATGCACACCAGCTCTCCCCGCCCCACAACAACAAGCATTCAGCAAAAGCTGAGAGGAAGCAAAAGGGAAAAGCAAGAGAGAAACAGAAATGTGCCTGAGCGCGCAACAGTAGTTATTGCACAATAATGTGGCTAAAAATCTGCCGTTACTACATGAAAATTAAGGCACAAATGTAACTGCATAGACGTGCAGCACAAAAGCTTTGAGCTGCAGCTCATTAGGGCTTCCTATTCTCCTCAACACACTCTCTTGCTCGCCCACGACACTGAGCCAAAAAAACGAGTTGTAGTTTGCTCAGAGCTCACGCCACAAGGCCGACCCTGACAAAGATCCACAAAACAATAAAATGTGCAAAAATGGTCAAAATATAGCAAATGAGGAAAAAGCTGAAATGATGATGCCAACAATCAAAAACACAAAACTCTATCACTTTTTACTAGATGTACGGTGGGGACGGTGTTTTTGGAGTCATAGGCAGCATTCCTCCTCCTCCAAACACGGCGAGTTGAGTTGATGCCAAAGAGCTCAATTTTGGTCTCATCTGACCACAACACTTTCACCCAGTCTTCCTCTCAATCAGTCAGATGTTCAGTGGCAAACTTCAAACGGGTCTGTAGATGGACGTTCTTGAACAGGGGGACCTTGCGGGCACAGCAGGATTTCAGTCCTTCACGGTGTAGTGTGTTACCAACTGTTTTTGTGCTGACTATGGTCCCACCTGCCTTGAGATCATTGACAAGTTCCTCCTGAGTGATTCTGGGCTGATTCCTCACAGTTCTCATTATCATTGAAAGTCCACGAGGTGAGATCTTCATGGAGCTCCAGACCGAGGGAGATTGGCAGTTAATTTATGTTTCTTCCATTTGCGAATAATTGCACCAACTGTTGTCACCAAATGGCGATGGTCTTGTAGCCCATTCCAGCCTTGTGTAGGTCCACAATCTTGTCCCTGACATCCTTGGAAAACTCTTTGGTCTTGGCCATGGTGCAGAGTTTGGCATCTGGATTGATTGCTTCTGTGGACAGGTCTCTTATACAGGTAACGAGCTGACATTGGCAGCCCTCTCAGCTCGTTACCTGTATAAGATCCACCTGGGAGCTAGAGACCAAATACTTATTTCCTTCATGGAAATGCAAATTAATTTATAACTCTTTTTGAAACGCATTTTTCTGGATTTGGTTTGTCATTGTTGTCTCTCAGTGTTCAAATAAAGCTACCATTGAAATTATAGGCAGATCTTTTCTTTGTTAGTGGCAAACTTACAAAATCAGCTGGGGTTCTAATAGTTTTTTCCCTCACTGTATATATATATATATATATATCATGTTGTATATGGGTGTTTTATTTTGATAAACACGCACCAGAATCGCCTGTTTGCCGTGCTGGCACCTGCTCATGTGTGACCGCAAACAAGTGGGCGTGGACAATCACTTTGTTCCGTAATAGTGTGCAAATAAAACATGTGTAGTCACACGCCAAGGCTGATGCTGAGTAGTTCCCCAAAGAATATTTGCTTCACGTGTTCTCTTCAAACATGACACTGGTATTTAACAACAAATGAGCACAAACGAGTGGAGAAGTCAAATGCACATGTTGGTAGTCGCATTAAACAAACAGTTCCCTCTCCTTTCTTTTTGTCAAAGTAAATGTAATACATTAAAAGTGTTTTAATAGTGCTGCAATTTGAATACACCTGTGATATCATAACCCTGGACTCTCAATTTATACTGTTTATACAGAACATATTTCTTTAACAAAGATATTTCAATGATTACGTTTTGTTAATTGTCTTATTTTGAAGTAACAACTTTGCCATTACATTAAAACAGCTTTGCAATGTTCTACTGGTTGTTAAAACATTAACTATATGCAGTATAGATCCATGTGCTGCTTATGCTCATCAGGGTATGCATGTATATATATATATATATATGTACTGTGTATACATACACATGCACACGGGTTGGGGGTCAGATGCAACGGCCAAAGATCTTGGGCTCAAAAAGGTGGTGACCACTAAGACAACGTGAGCTTTTCATGCATTGGAACATTTGGGTTGTTGTTCAAACTTTTAGTAAATACTACTGTTAATTATTCAGTAGTTCATTTTAGCTGCATTATAGAAAATATTGAGATAAAAGAAATAAGAAAAACACTAGAACTTCTCAAGTTCAACACCATTTTCATGGAAAACATGCCTCAAATATTGCAAAATGCTTCACAGTTTGAAATGTTACATGTACATACAAAGGATACATGTTTTGGATATCTTTGACTTTTCAGTGTCACTTTATGCAAAACAAATCAGGTCACGGAAGACTTGCCTCATAGATAGTTGGCGTCGAGCACTGATGAGAACTGGGGTTAACATTCTGATTGACCCAAAATCTTTTTTTTTTTTTAACTTTGATCCCTTCTTTCGCTGATCGACATAAATGGCCACATAACACCAATGAACACGTTTTTTATTTATTTACAAGCTAAAACTTGGGTTACCAGCTGCTCGTGAGTGCTTTTATAGTGTCATTATTACCATTTGTTAGCAGTTTATTCGCTTTTGTGCTGGAACTGCTGTGGAGGCCAAAGAGGACAGAATAAGACACGGTCCACATAGAAACGCTCCTGCATCCACACGACGTCAGGTACGTCAATATTTCCTTCTAGGCGGACACGGATCACTGCGTGAAAACGATGGCACACCAACGTGGGAACAGATGGAACCAAGTGACACACCAAACCATAGAAGAAGAAAATTCCTTCTGTAAGCCATGATGGAGCAGAAGACAGCTAAACATCAGGAGTCACGCCAGCTCAAGTTTTATGTTGGTACGTTAATGTCTGTGACCTCATCGGTTTCGGCGCTTTCAGATTCATACATCCAAGCGGGCAGATGACCTTATCATCATCAACGTGCTAATCTTAAATCAACATGCTGACACACATGACCTTCAAGTGACTTATGGTGATCACATGAAGAGAAGAGGAGATGGACAAAGACTAGCAACATCCTTAGATAACATTTTCTCTTCAATCATGGAGGATCTGCTTTGCATTTGAAATCGCGCATGCAGCTATCCTGCTAAGACCCCACCTCTTCTGTCCTCCTTCTCCTTTGTCCAGTACAAAGGAATGTTTTGCTTGTTTCCAACCTTAGCACAATTGTCTGTATGTATGTTGCTGTTTTTTCTTCATGTCTAGACATCTATCTTTATATGCTTTAGATAGACAAACACACTATAATGTAACCCTGCCTCCCACAAATGCTCCATCGTCTTTGCTCACCTTGAGGAAGAAAAGCTTTTGTGCACAAGGTTAGGTTACAGCGCTCAATTTCAACCTATTCTGATTATTGCTCATGGGAAAACTGAGTTGTGTCCACCGCATTTACAGTGGAAGTACTCGCCTGTAAGCTCGCCTGTCATGATCTTTTTATCTTCAAATGATAAAAAAAAACCTCAGAAGATGCAGCACATCCTTTCTCACTCCCCCACGCTACAACCACGAAAACACTCTCTTTGTCTCCGCTATCAGCCTTCAGAGGTCAAAAACCTGGGTTGTATCCAACTTCATGGAGACAGACGGAGAGAGAAGATTTCAGGGAGGTAAAAAAAAAAAGATTGAAGAGGAAGAAGAGAAACGGGGGGCAGAGAAAAGATGGGATAAAAACATGCCCACATCAGCATTCCTCTGGGTCTCCAAGGAGGACGCAGAGGGGGAACATAAAGGAGGGATGGTGACAAACGAGGAAACGGAGGGGAATGATAGAGGAGAAGAAAACTATAGCAACCAAGACCGCTTCCAAGGAGTTGTGAATCACCTACTAAATCAATGAGCAAAGGAATATTATTAGAATTATTATTTTATATGATGAAAATTTTTAGCTAAAAACAGAGCTACAAAGAAATACAGTTTGAGAGATTCCCAATGATATCTGGATCCAAGTGTGTAATACCAATCTACAGGAGCAGAAGAAACATGACGGTTGCCACGTTCAACTTGCATTCAATTTGATTTAAATAGCAGAAATTAAATAATAACAATAATTCGTCTTATTTACAGAATTGTGATTGTGATTTGTGTTATAATTGTTGTAGTCATTTCCATAAGACTGCATGCACAATGCTGCAGTAAAGTGTATACAGTGAGGGGAAAAAACTATTTGAACACCAGCTGATTTTTTAAGTTTGCCACTAACAAAGAAATGATTTTGTCAACAACAATGACAAAAAAAATCCAGAAAAATGCGTTTCAAAAAAGTTATAAATGAATTTGCATTTCCATGAAGGAAATAAGTATTTGATCCCCTATCCGTCAGCAAGATCTCTAGCTCCCAGGTGGATCTTATACAGGTAACAAGCTGACATTGGCAGCCCTCTCAGCTCGTTACCTGTATAAAAGAGACCTGTCCACAGAAGCAATCAATCAATCCAGATGCCAAACTCTGCACCATGGCCAAGACCAAAGAGCTTTCCAAGGATGTCAGGGACAAGATTGTGGACCTACACAAGGCTGGAATGGGCTACAAGACCATCGCCAAGCAGCTGGGTGAGAACGTGACAACGGTTGGTGCAATTATTGGCAAATGGAAGAAACATAAATGAACTGCCAATCTCCCTCGGTCTGGAGCTCCATGCAAGATCTCACCTCGTGGAGTTTCAATGATAATGAGAACGGTGAGGAATCAGCCCAGAACCATTCGGGAGGACCTTGTCAATGATCTCAAGGCAGGTGGGACCATAGTCAGCACAAAAACAGTTGGTAACACACTACGCTGTGAAGGACTGAAATCCTGCTGTACCCGCAAGGTCTCCCTGCTCAAGAAAGTCCATCTACTGGCCCGTTTGAAGTTTGCCACTGAACATCTGACTGATTGAGAGGAAGACTGGGTGAAAGTGTTGTGGTCAGATTAAACCAAAATTGAGCTCTTTGGCATCAACTCAACTCGCCGTGTTTGGAGGAGGAGGAATGCTGCCTATGACTCCAAAAACACCGTCCCCACCGTCAAATATGGAGGTGGAGACATTATGCTTTGGGGGTGTTTTTCTGCCAAGGGGACAGGACAATTGCACCGCATCAAAGCGAGGATGGATGGGGCCATGTACCCTGAGATGTGTGCAAACCTTGTGGCCATCTACAAGAAACGGTTGACCTCTGTGATTGCCAACAAAGGTTTTCCCACCAAGTACTGAAGCACGTGTTTCAAAGGGATCAAATACTTTTTTCCTTCATGGAAATGCAAATTAATTTATAACTCTTTTTGAAACGCATTTTCTGGATTTTTTTGTCATTGTTGTCTCTCAGTGTTCAAATAAAGCTACCATTGAAATTATAGACTGATCATTTCTTTGTTAGTGGCAAACTTACACACTCAGCTGGGGTTCAAATAGTATTTCCCTTACTGTATATATATATACATACTGTACATATATACATACAGATATATATATACATATACGTACACGTATACATCCACATACTATGCACATACACATAATCCATGCAGTACATACATACATATACACACATAGAGTGTGCACATATATGTATAAACATACATACATACGTACATACTACTAATAAAAAACATAAAAGAAAAACACGAGAAAAACAGAACCTCATGAACAATGACCATCCAGATGACACCTACAACTAATCTACATTAAATCTACATTACTCTGCAGTGACAGGACAACTGCATCAGAGTGAAACAGAGAATTAGGAGATGTTCGTGGTGAACACAGCCATGCATCCCAAACCACACTCCCTTCAAAAGCGAGGGTCCGACTAGGAAGACGCTGGAGCCCGGCTGCCCAGCAGACACCCCACAAAGGGGACGGCCCGACCCCGCGCCTTCAAGAGGCAACCGCGAGTCTACTCTGAAAAGGTGCAAGGGAGACCCGGCCGGACGCTACACAGCAGCCGAGCAAGGGCCACAGGGCAAGGGCTCCTCCCAGCATTGCAGCCAGCTGAGACACAAAGCCGAACTGACCCCCCCACCACCACCGACCCCTGCCCCCACCCTGCCCCAGGCGACGTCCAAGAAAAGTGGGGTTTTAAAGGACCCCCTAATCCCCGCCCCCACATCGCCGGTTGAGCACGACCGAGTAGTTCTGCCCACCGGGTGACACGGGTCCCGGGTGGCGACTTTTTTTTGGCCAGGCAGTGTATTTTATTATGTCATCAATGCATAGATGATCCCCCAAATTCTATGTCTACCTACAGATCACATAAAAGTTGTCCTCAGAATGTTGTGCACAAACAAACTTCTTAGTTCTGGTAACACACCCTGGACCCCTTTTCAGTGGGACGAAGGTCTTAATATGCGCTTTCATTCTTAAGAGGAGTTCTATGCAGCAAGGTGGTCGTCCATTAGCACTACAGGTGGCGGCAACGCCCTGTAGAACTGTTTGAAACCTGCCGTTATAGAGAAAAAACAAGGTTTGTTAGCAGTGTCCTGTTGAATGTGTCAGACCTGTCTCTGGTTTAGCCTTAGAGTGAGTTTTTTATTCTTATTATATATCAGCTGGCTAAGTGGAATGCACATCTTAGTCATCTATTTAAACGTCATTTTTGCAGGAATATAAAATTACCATGTAAAATGTGCTCATGCTAATCGCTAGCAAGTCAATGGAATATTTTCAATGTAAATTAGCATCAAGCTAGCACATTTGCTTAATTTGCAGGCACGTCGTAAAACAACGGGGAACGGAGTGAGATCTCACGTCAGTTGTTTCTATAACACACAGCAAAGGAGTGGATCTTCATGAGTCATGCCATCATCGCTTTCCCGAGTCTTTTAAATACCAGCATCTATGAGATTCCATGGCTGTGCTTACTTACACAAGATTATCTGTATTAACCTAAACTTGCAGACACAACCAATCCATACCTCACAAACACCTTTTTGAGTACAGTCAGTAGTTTTCTGTGGTTGAATGCCTACACTCCTCATCCATTTTCTATGCCGCTTATCCTCATTCGGGTCGCAGGTATGCTGGAGCCTATCCCAGCTGACTTTGGGCAGGGGGCGGGCTGGTGGCTACCCACTCGACCAACGTGCGGCCCTCATGCTCCTTATGTTTATCCTTAACTACAAACATAATGTCTATAAAGTAGTGTTCAAAATAACAGCAGTCCAATGTGACTAACCAGATGAAGTACTGTTATTAGTATATCTTCATTGCTTTAGGCAGTTACCAGTAGGTGCAGTAGATTCTCAGAAAACAAACAAGACCCAGCATTTGTGATATGCACGCTCTTAAGGCTGTGGAATTGCGCAATTAGTTGAAAGGAGGTGTTAAAAAAAATAGCAGTGTGGCATTAAATCAGATATATTACTTTAGTGAAAAAAGAAGTGTGAATCAGGTGACCCCTATTTAAGGATGAAACCAGCACTTGTTGAACATCATTTCTCTTTGAAAGCCTGAGAAAAATAGGTCCTTCAAGACATTGTTCAGAAGAACAACGTACTGTGATCCAAAAGTGGACTGAAGAGGGGAAAACTTATCAAGACAGGCAAAAAACTTTGGCTGTTCAGCTAAATTGATCTCCAGTGCCTTAAAATAAAGAGCAAAACCAGAAACACGTGGCAGAAAATGGCTCGGCTAATGATCAGCTCCAGGTAGATATAAGACAATCTGGCATTACCTCAAAGTACTGTGACGTTAGAAGAAGTCCATGTGAAGCTAACCTATTTACAAGAATCCCCCGCACAGTCCCTCAGTTCCAAAAAAAAAAGGCAGACAGAGGTTTCTATTTTCCAAAGAACACATCAATTGGCCTAAATAGAAATGGGGGAACATTTTGTGGACTGATGAGAGTAAAATTTTTCTTTTTGGGTCCAAGGGCCGCAGACGGTTTGTGAGACGACCCCCAAACTCTGAATTCAAACCACAGTACAGTGAAGACAGTGAAGCATCATGATATGGGCATGTTTCTCCTACTATTTATCCCATAGCAGGGATCATGGATCAGTTTGCATATGTCAAAATACTTGAAGAGGTCATGTTGCCGTATGCTGAAGGGGACATGCCCTTGAAATGGGTGTTTCACCAAGACAATCACCCCAAACACACCAGTAAACCAGCAAAATCTTGTTTACAACCCAACAAAATGAACGTTATGGAGTGGCCAGCCCAAACCCTGGATCATAATCCAATGGAGACCTTGTGGGGTGACATCAAAAATGCTGTTTCTGAAGCAAAACCAAGAAATGTTCCTGAATTGTGGAATGTTATTAAAGAATCTTGGAGTGGAATAACAGCTGAAAGGTGCCACAAACTGGTTGAGTCCACAAAGGAGACAGGGCCTTCGTGTGGCCTACTGGTAACTTGTTTGCCATGTAGCAATAACAATATACTAATAACCTCTGATTGATCTGGTTACTTGCATTGCACTGCTCTTGTTTTGAACACTACTGTATACACAGAATCTTCTCACAGTGTTTTTTGCTTGGCTATATCCTGTTCTTTTCAGTCCACGGTGAGATACAGATAGGTGAAACATTCCTGTGTGAATGAGTACACATGTTGCCTAAATCATAGCGATGTGAAGAATTCCCATCTCGGCAGGGTTGGCATGGCTGAGCACAACCACATAGGCAAACTGTCAAATAGCCACTACGCGGTCTGTAAGACACAAACAGCACTTTCCTTCCACACTGCATGAATTATTGATATTGCATTCAAGAACATACAGCAGAGAACATGTTTGTTTGTCATAATTTAGTCACAGGGTTACCTTAGCCAATACCTATAGTCACTTATTTGTGGTTCGTTTTCAGTAAGCACAGAACCACCACAGTTTAAAACTAAAGCATTGCTTCACCACAACGTTTACCTGCAAAAAAATTTTTTAAAGTGGTATTGATGTTTTCTTCCCAATGGTATATACATGGATCTGGATTAAAACTTTAGTGTTTAAGATCCCACACAGGGGCTACACAATCCACAATATAAATTAATACAATATAAATACATTTTTAGACTTGTTAGAATATAAAAGAGCAAAAAATATGTATAAAACATGCAAAAAAGAGATACAATTTGATATTTGGTTTTGGATTATAATCATACAAGTAAAGGAAGTTATTTCAATCATACATTGTTATTCTGTTCTTAATCATTAGGTGATCATTCTATTTTTTTTATTTTTCACTTTTGCATTGCAAATATGGCACTTAAAATTCATTCTAACTGTTTAATCATAATTGCATGTGAAATGCATTGTTTATACAGTCAACCCATGCTACGCAGATATGGCGATGGTCTAATTTGATTTGAAAATGACATTGGAATACATCACTTAATACAAAGTTCAACATGTCCAAAAGGAGTATAAAACATAGTTTATTTAATCCTACCCCGGAAGGATTTTCCCTGATTTCAATATTTTTGTGCACTTCCTGCATTCAGGAGGTCTAAAATGCCTAGTAAATAAATGATATAGCAATCATGATGAATGATAATCATAATACATAATAAACAGAAATAAAAAGAACAGAAGATAGTTGGATGGTGGGTGAGTACATAATGTGCTCACAAGGAATGAAGAGTTAGTGATAAGTTGAGCGTAAAAGACAGAGCATTGACAGTCAAACAGACAATTTACTCTCCAAGGTAGAAAGAGTTATTAGGTGTAGGAGTGAGTAGACATAGCATTGGATGTACACAGTAGTTCAGGACTCTTCTTCTTTGTATTTTGTAAACATCAACTGCTCGTGCTGTTTCATTGTAGAGCATGTTCCTTACAGTAGTTAATCCGTTCCATAGTCTGATTCCACATATCGAAGTACTAAAGGTTTTTAGTGTGGTTCTTACATATTTGTGTTTTAAGTTTAATTTTTCCCTGCGATTCTCTTCTGTTGTTGGGAAAAATTGTATAACATTCTTTGGCAACTGGTTGTTGTTTGCTTTATGCACCATTTCAGCGGTTTGAAGGTTTACCAGATCAGCACATTTATATAATTGTGATTTTTGAAACAGTGGATTTGTGTGTTCTCTATACGGCACATTATGGATTATCCTGACTGATCTTTTTCAAATATATTTTCAAATTTATTTCTCTTTGGTTTTGCTATTATTAATCAATTCTTCTAGTTAATGTGAATGTGTTGGCAAATTCTCTTTTTTTCTGTTGATTATTTTGTTTATTACATTTTCAAATAGATAACATGTACAACCATGTCAACTTGATGTAACTGCAAACAAACAAACATGCAAATACACAACATGATTTGTTACGTGTATGTTACTTGAATGTTTTCCTCTTGTACGGACATTTGAGTTAAAAGGTCAGGGAAACTAATGACCACAAAACTGCCACTACTTCTAACCACCATCAAACATCAGATTGATTTCTGCATGTCAAAAACACAATAATCAATACACTGGCGTAGGTAGTAAAACTCGGTCATCTACAATGGAGAAGAGACACTTACTTCCTCTTAAGAGGCCTCTTGGTGCCTAAAAGTAAAGTGACTCAATCATTTGATGTACAACTGAACATCAGTCTTCCAAACAGCCCAAAGCAAGAAGATTCAGTGTTTTGCTGGCAGTCCAAAGCTATTAGAGAATGTTGGACGTACAAGTGAATGACTTGTCAGGAACAATTGGTGCAGCCCTGCAGGTATCCTGCACTAATTAGTGACGAAGGAGGACAACAAGGGAGCTTTCTGTCTCTTCTCCAATAACACGGCAACAATCACAAATCACAGTCAATAGTGGGAGAGTGGGGTGATGAAAAACTTCACTAATTGTATCCAGACCCCCAAATTCGCTGCCAGCTACACAGTCATCCATCACACACTGACCCACATCAAGTCTTGGGCCAAAACCAGAACCGTCAAGCCGATGGGACAAGGAAAAAAGGACTGATCTGGGTGCTCAGAAGGTGGGTAATTTGAACACAAAAACATTGCTTTTTTCATTTGCTTGCCAAGTTTGAATTTCTTTTCACTGAAATTGTATCCTTGCTTTTTAAACACTGTGCTTTAAGAGATAAACTTGGTCTATGGTGTAAAAGAACCATGGGTCAACAGGAGAAGTCGACCAAGGACTTTCTTTTCTATAGTGCCCACAGTCCCCATTGATTTCCTTCATGGCTCACACATGGCCCCATGTTGTCCCCCATGTCTCACACATGTCTCTCCAATCTCATTGTGTTGTTCTCTTAAGGCCGATCCAAGAGAACCGTTACTAGAATATCAAGTCCTACCTTGTCAATCTCCTGCTGGAGGACCTGTTTGGCCACCTCCAAGTCCTGGAGTCTGACTCGGAGCTCCTCATTCTCCTCCTCCAGACGAGCCCTCCTTTTCTCTCCACCCTCGAGCTGATTGTGGAGGCGGATGGACACATCTTTGGCCACCTGGAGGGATGAAGAGTGAGACATTACAGTTTGAGAATGTGGAATCGGTCAACCAGAAAATGCATAATTTGTATTCATAATGCAATTCTGTACTTCAGCAAAGTCAGCATATCCTTCAGATTTATGTTCCAAAATAGTAGTTGTATGTTTTGTATTTCAGTTATTGAAGGGATACTGTTCAGTTACATGAAAAAATGGCTGCACCAGATTTAGCAGACATGCTAATTTCCATCTGTAGTCCCTCACTCCCAAAGCACAAACAAATGACATAAAAACAGTTAAATAGTTAAAAAGTCAAGAAAGAACACAATATTTACAAAATATTTACAAAAATGTGCAAAAGAAAAGGCATTTACTATGGTCCTTTATAGCGTCAGGTAAAGAAGAGTGCAGGTAAAACCATTCCTATTATTGCAATGAGGATCTGGTGTTCAGATGGCCATCAGAGTATGCCCGCTTGGGAAACACCTGAAGGCCAAATACGCGTCTGGGATTTTAGTGAGAGCAGGACTGGTGATCGAGCAGCCACTTTTTAGTGGCGCGTGAAAAGCTCTGAAAATCTGCCATAATCTTTAGATGGTGTGGAAGCCCTTCCTTGATTGCTTTGAAGGAGAAGGCTCAGACGGACATCTGAGTACCTGATCAAATGATCGAAACTAGTCAGTGTGCAGCTTGTATTGCAGTATATACTGTCTTTACTATATACAAAAAGGACTCAAACCACCAGGCATGAGAGAAGCTATACTCCAGCTGCTGAAATGTGAGGTGGTGTGAGATACGTGAGTTTTATGTCATTCTGTCTCACTGCTCATGTGCGACATATCTGCGTGCAAACACAATAAACACAATAAGTCTTTTGAATGTACATCTTTAAGGCACAGTATGAATGTGCGTCTGTGTTTCTAATTCCGTGTGCAGCTGACTGCCACAAAGCACACATTTACTGTCCACACCAGAAACAGCGGCACCCAAAGCATGCACGTAGTGTACTCAACATGCACAACGTTTACATCCACAATTCCTGATTGACTTTGAATTCTGATGGTTTAAGGCCCTGAAGGTTGCAATGAGGGTTAGAGCCTGTCATTGTGGTTGTGTGTGTGTGTGAGTGCGTGTGTGTGCGTGTGTGTGTGTGAGTGTGTGTATTGTGAGGGGTTGAGAGCTGCAAGTACCCATCAGCCACGATGGCATAAATCACAGAGGTGATGGTGAAGTCACAGATCTATTTTAGTTTAATGTAAGGCCCGGCCAAGGTAAACGATTCCTCCTGCGCGTGTGTGCGCGTGTGTGTGTTTGGGTGTGTGTGTGAAGGTGTATTAAGGACACGGTGAAAATAATAATTACAATGTAAAGGGAAAAGGTGGAAATGTTGATACAGTGTAGGAATTTGAAAAAGTTACACACACTAGCTGCAGTATTTCATTATCATCATTAACCTTGTTAAATTATTTGTATTTTATTCATATTTGAATACTTCGGTATCTTGAACGAGATTAGACCGGCTTCCTCTTGACTGCCTCTGTGTTAAAACGGCTGTGGCGGAATCTACCTCTTTTGAAACTGTCATTCCCTTGGGGTCCTAGTAAGAGGGTGCATGCTTGTGTTTATACGGGCTATATTTGTAATTGTGAGCATATGCTTGTGTATCTTTTAAAGTCGAGAGGGAAGCTACAAACAAAACATGACAAAAGCAGGCAGAGCAAGTTCTTTTTTTCTTTACAGGAAAACCCCCCAAAATACACACACATGCAGCAGCCACAGGGCAAAGGGCAAGAACGGTCAACAAGTGGCAGTTAGTCATTTTTCTTCTCCACTGTGTGGTTGTGTGTTAGTTGTGTTGTATTTCCAACAAATGCAGTTTTGTTCTTCCTCCTCCTTGGGCCAAGCACGCACACACACACACACACACACACACACACACACAGAACACTTTGTTTTTGCTTAACAGTCGTCTTTCCAACTACTTCTAGTTTTCTCAAGGATCTTAAACACTTACATCTAAGTGTGTGTCACTAGAATTGTGATTTCTTTTGGCTGTTAGAGGATGTAAAGAGACGGGACGTTGTAAAGTGTGGCTAAAAACAATGTGGCAGCAAGGAAACTTGGTTTTAAGTTTGATCAAAATGAACATGTACTGCTGTGACCCTTGACCCCAAGTATGTCGTGTACATTATACTGTGTTAGATATCAACAGTTAGTTTGAAGTATAGAAAGCTTTACAGTCTATGACCGAAACAAGTGTGCTATAATTGTAGACCTCGCCCCTTCAGATGATCCAACATGTGACATAATGACAGTTTAGAAACCACTCAGACAGTGATCATATGTTCCCTTCTTCTCATTTTCTCCCACAGTTTCCAGCATGAGCCACGTGTTGCATCATCGTGTCTTTGTGGAGCTCAACCCACAACCAAAAGCCTAAGATGCACTGGTGCATCTCAATCACTTGGGAAAACATCATGCAAAATTGTGACATTTGTTTTGTTTCACCCGCGGGCCACATACAGAAAAAAACACTTCATACATTTTGCACATTAAAAATGCCAAACCAATCCATTGAAGGTCAATATATCTTCTTTTCCTTTGGGCTTATCCCTTCAGGGGTCGCCACAGCCAATCAATTGCCTCCATCTACTCTGTCTTCTGTATCCTCATCTCTTGCGCCAACTACCTTCATGTCCTCTTTCACTACATTCATAAACCTCCTCTTTGCTCTTCCTCTAGACCTCCTGCCTGGCAATTCAAAACTCAGCATCCTTCTACCAACATATTCACTATCTCTCCTCTGGACATGTCCCAACCATCTCAATCTGGCCTCTCTGACTTTATCTCCAAAACCTCTAACATGTGCCGTCCTTCTGATGTGCTCATTCCTGATCCTGTCCATCCTGGTCACACCCAAAGAGAACCTCAGCATCTTCATCTCTGCTACCTCCAGCTCTGCCTCCTGTCTTTTCCTCAGCGGCACTGTCTCTAAACCAAACAACATGGCTGGTCTCACCACAGTTTTGTACACCTTTCCTTTCATTTTAGCTGAAACTCTTCTATCACACATCACACCCGACACTTTTCTCCACCCATTCCAGCCTGCCTGCACACGCTCTTCACCTCTTTTCCACACTCTCCATTCCTCTGGACTGTTGACCCTAAGTACTTAAAATCCTCCTCCATCTTTATCTCTTCTCCCTGTAACCTCACTCTTCCACTTGGGTCCCTCTCATTCACACACATGTACTCCGTCTTCATTCCTCTCCTTTCCAGGGCAAACCTCAACCCCTCAAGCTTCTCCTCCACCTCTTCCCTGCTCTCACTACATATCACAATGTCATCTGCAAACATCATAGTCCATGGAGATTCCTGTCTAACCTCGTCCGTCAGCCTGTCCATCCCCATAGCAAACAAGAAGGGGCTAAGAGCTGATCCCTGATGGAGTCCCACCTTCACTCGGAACTCCTCTGTCACACCTGCAGCACACCTCACTACTGTCTTACAGTCCTCGTACATGTCCTGCACCGCTCTAACATACTTCTCTGCCAGGTCAATATATGCTACATACTAAACTACTGTACAATGGTTGGAATCTTCGCTGGCCACGTCTGTCAGTATGTACCCTGCAATTGGCTGGCGACCACCTCCTGCCCAAAGACAGCTGGGACAGGCTCCAGGACACCCCTGCAACCCTAATGAGGATTAAACTGCATAGAAAATGAATGAATTAATCTAATAATATAAGTCATTAATAATGTATGAATTTTATATTTACCATATGCTGAGGACCAATAAAAAACAAGCCATGGGCCGCACTTGGCCAGCCCTGCTATATAGGCAAAAACATGTGCTATTGTATGCAATTAGACTAAACGATGACAAGAACTGCTTAGATTATTCTTCCTGGTTATAGGACACATTTCCAAACACTTTTTGGTAGGCTGTCTTCAAAGGAGAACGTGGGCCCCAATATTAATATTAAAACTTGCCAGGCACTGACATACTGCGGATATCCCAATCCGGTCTTCGGGATCATGGGTGGCTGCTGATCCACTGTATTTTGATGATCGGATAAAATTGGCTTCCGCCACAAGATCGGACCTATCTTGCTGCCATAACTCCGGCCCAAACTCCAACACTGTGGGTGCAGAAGATGAAGAAAAAGCCACCATGCAGGCACATCCGCAGTGTACCGTGGTGAAGTTAGTTTCACATTGGATGACAAGACACTTTGGATATTTGGAGGACATTGGATTTTTGGCTCCGCAGCTACAGCGGTAGATTCTCTCACTGTGGACTCCTGTGTCAAGGTGCCAGGAGCTTACACAGGTCTAACCGCTGGTTGTTAGTAAGGCCCATCAATAAATTACTATTGGGTTGATGAGAATTTGTTTAAAAAAAGTCCATCCATCCATCCATTTTCTTCCGCTTATCCGAGGTCAGGTCGCGGGGGCAGCAACCTAAGCAGAGAAGCCCAAACTTCCCTTTCCCACTTTGCCACTTTGTCCAGCTCTTCCCAGGGGATGCTGAGGCGTTCCCAGGCCAGCTGAAAGACAGTCTCTCCAACAGATCCTGGGTCTTCCTGAAAGCCTCCTACCGGTTGGACGTGCCCTGAACACATCCCCAGGAAGGCGTTCGGGAGGCATCCTAACCTGATGCCCGAGCCACCTCATCTGGCTCCTCTCAATGCGGAATAGCAGAGGTTCTACTCCGAGTCTCTCCCAGACGACAGTGCTTCTCACCCTATCTCTAAGGGAGAGCCCAGCCACCCTGCGGAGAAAACTCATTTCGACTGCTTGTACTCGCGATCTTGTCCTTTCGGTCACTACCCAAAGCTCATGACCATAGGTGAGGGTAGGAACGTAGATCGACCGGTAAATTGAGAGCTTTGCCTTTTGGCTCAGCTCTCTTTTCACCACGACAGACCGGTGCAGAGTCCGCATCACTGCAGACGCTGCACTAATCCGCTTGTCCATCTCGCGCTCCATCCTTCCATCACTCGTGAGCAAGACCCCAAGGTACCTTAAACTCCTCCACTTGGGGCAGGACCTCATCCCCGACCCGGAGATGGGACTCCACCCTTTTCCGGGCGAGAACCATGGACTCGGACTTGGAGGTGCTGATTCTCATCCCAGCCGCTTCACACTGAGCTGTGAACCATTCCAGTGAGAGTTGAAAGTCACGGCTTGATGAAGCCAACAGAACCACATCATCTGCAAAAAACAGATATAGAATCCTGCGGCCCCCAAACCAAAACCCCACAACGCCCTTGCTGCGCCTAGAAATTCTGTCCATAAAAGTAGTGAACAGAATCGGTGACAAAGGGCAGCCCTGGCGGAGTCCAACCCTCACTGGAAACGGGTCCGACTTATTGCTGGCAATGCGAACCAAACTCTGACACCGGTTATACAGGGAACAAACCGCCTGGATTAGGTGGTCCGATACCCCATATTACCGGAGCACTCCCCACAGTGTTCCCCGAGGAACACGGTCAAATGCCTTCTCCAAGTCCACAAAACTCATGTAGCCTGGTTGGGCAAACTCCCATGCACCCTCAAGGACCCTGCCGAGAGTATAGAGTTGGTCCACAGTTCCACGACCAGGACGAAAACCACACTGCTCCTCCTGAATCCGAGATTCGACTATCCGGCGGATCCTCCTTTCCAGAACCCCTGAATAGACCTTAAAAAAAGTCATATATTGTAAATCATGCCACAAATTGATCTATAACCATGTCAAATGACTAGTTGTATTATTATTATTGTAAAGGCGGTGGAATACTTCAGGATGGCTGTAATTCAGCCATTTATTTGCATGTCAACACAAAGCCCTCACAGTCCTTCAGGCAGACATTCCTCACCACACACACAGTGCAAGGACACTTCCTTATTCCACGCACTTAACTCCCAACACTTGCTCTAACCAGCATGCTGAACACAACTGCCCTTTATAACACACACTCAACAGCTTCTTACTAACAACATACAAATGGCTACAGTATTTTTTCGTTTTTTATTGGATGGGCTCTTATTTTCCAAGCCAAACAATATTGTTGGTCATGCTGTGAAATAAAAAAACTAATACATTGGTTGCATTATTTTCAATGCTTTGAAGTGCTATTTTAATGAGTATATTCCACAAATCCATGCCTGCAACAAAAGGATCGATACAACCGGATTCGATCGGGGAGACTGTAAAAAATTGGATCCGGGCGGAACCCAAAAAAATGTTGATCGGGGCAGCCCTAATGTGTACAATAAAAAATAAACCAAAGCAAATACACCTTAAACATTGTGCAAAAAAGTGTCACGTCATTAAACGTCACCTTCCTTAGCATCTAATGTTACATGGCAAGCGGATTATGCATTTCATTTGTCTTTCCTGGTTTTTGTGTGCGCGATGACACCAGAGAAAGGTACCAGAGATGTTAACGAGGACAATTATGATGATGAAGACAGAACAGAAATTAGGAAAGATGCAACACACCTCCGTCTGACATCATCGCTAGTAAGTAAGTTGCAGTTAATCTGCGTAACATTTTCGATGCAGCTCGTCGGCTTCTCAGTACAAAATGGCTAACAGCATCCTACAGTTAGAATTCATGTTAGGCAGTTGCAAACTCATTTCTTATTTTTAAAAAGGTTAAAGATAAAATCCCTGCACGGTAAATGTAATATCTTACATGCGCGTTATCAGGAAAGTGTTTCATGATCCGACCTGGAGTTTATGTTCAAAGTTGACAGCAGGTGACCTTTTTGACATGGGTCCAACACGCAGGCCCGCATGGAAAGCACGTTACATCACGGCTAAGCTGCTGCCTGTCTATATATAAAACCATTATGTGTTAAAGAGACAGTGGGAAACTGGCACGGCAGCTGTTCCGGGACAGGCTCCGATCCATCTGTCTTTGGACCGGGATGGAGAAGGACAGGATGAATTCTGAATGCTGTTTTTGCAACTGTAAATGTAATTGCTTGTCATGCACATACTGCACAAGAGCATACCCAATTCTAGAGAATATTGGGGGGGTGTGGGGGGTGCATGGTATTTGCATGTGTAGAGGACAGTATAGTAGACAGTATAGTGTAGTACAGCAGACTTGTCGAGGTAAATTGTTCTGGGAACCACATTTTCAGACTGTTAAGGACTAAGTGCCGGCCTTCTCTTTGTGTGGAACAATGCTAGAACGCAAATGGCTAACAGTCCCGGGTAAAGCAATAAGGTCATAAACAAAAACAGCGGCACTATGTTGTCACCAGCCAAAGATGCACTATACCAGTGGTCCACAACTGGTTTGGCTGCCGGACCCACCATCATCCCTCAATAATAAGTGGTGACCCAAATTGCGGGTGTTGTTAACTTAAACTTGGCATTATGGATAAGAATATCTGTGTTGTTATGGATTGTTAGGGGGGAGTCCTACGTTTATTCTGGGCTGTTTGTTTTTTAGTTGATCCGGAGCCCAGGCTGTACCTGTGGGAGGTGTGGCCCACACAGCTGCAGGTAATCGCTGGGTGGCCTCTAAGAGTGTGCACAGTACGTGCTCGGGTTCTTTGTTTTTGTTGGAAGTCAGCGATCGCACCATCAGTGGTTCTGTCTCAGTTTTGAGCAGTGTGAAGTCAGGGATCCGCACCATTCGTGTTTCTCTGCCTGAGTAATGTTCAATGAAATATCCGTTAGTCAGCACCTCCCCCTGGCTTACTGTGAGTTTTTGTTTTGGTGTCGCCATCCCCTCACCTTTTTTGCTGTTCCCACCATTTCATAGTTTATTAGTATTAGTGGGTGGTAGCGAGTTAATCCCCACTACCACCTTTGAGTACCCATGTTATCACCTTTTTCTGTTAGTTTTCCCATTCCACGATGTTTAACCCAGTTTTTTGCTTTTTGGATAAAACATAACGCTTGGTAACGCCTTTTCCACCTATAAGCGCTGTGACACTGTTTCCGCATTAACCTAGCAGCATCAGGAGCAACAGTATCTTGCCCAGGGATACTTCGACATGAACACGGAAGGACGGAGGATCAATCATGCAACCTTCAAGTTGGGAGACGATCACTCTTACCACCCTTCTCTGCTAAACTTCTCATACACGGTGTATTATATTTCAAGGGACTGTAGCTCGGAGATGTCTCTTCTCCAGTAGATATCTGCGAGTGTGTCCAACGGACGGTCAACGTCCTTCCTCTCCCATTCAAGCTTGACAGTCACCCAGAAACACGGCATACACTTTGTGTCAACGTGGTAAGCAAATAGTGCAGACAAGAATGGTGCATTCACTGACATTACATTATTTTGGCTCACCCCCAGTTCCATAAAGGTAGGTAAGTCTTTTGACCAGACCGCATGATGGGTATCGCAACATAAAGGTGTGTCTGTAGATGAGCTGCACAGCTCTCTCAAAAGCCTTTGAGAGAGTTCATTTTAAGCTAATACATAATGACTTAGGGGAGATGGAAAAAGGTAGCAGGACAATGCAAATGAGCTTTAAGTAGACCAAACTGTGACTGTTATTCTATAAGTCTAGGAACCATCACAGCCACAGTTTATGATTAGCTTACAGCACAGACCGACATTGGACTGTTAATAAAAGTAAACAACACTTTTTGCAATTATCAGCGTGCGCTCAAACACAAACGAGGCAGCAGCAGAGCTTAAACCTTTTCATTGAGACAAGAAAGTTAATATAAACAATAACACTAAAGCAGTGTTTGCATTGTGCCTCTGCACGTGGCAATGGATGTCATTTTTTTTATTTCTTTATGGCACTCCTGAAAAGCGTGAAAACTAGTTTGTCTCTGTTTACACATAAGTACGCATTTGGTATGCAATCCGTGACCGCAAATGGTACGCAATGGCACAAAATGACCACACACACGCACTTATTGTCAAGTACTGTTTACATATAGCGCACGACAATAGTGCGTCTGTTATCTTGCAGCTGCAGAAAGAGAATGGCTGAGTGGTTAGCCACGCGGTCAAGATATCTGCAATTTCTGGGTTTCAATATCTGTTTGGACATTTTGTGTGGTGTTTGCATGTTTTCCCTGCGCATACGGCTGTTTTCTTCGGGTACTCCGCATTCCAAAATAATGCATGTTAGGTTCATTGCCGAATCTAAATTGTCCATATGCATGAATGAGTGTAAAAAATCTATACATAAATAATAATAATAATAATAATAATAAAATAATAATAAATAATAATAATAATAAATAAAATCTATATATCTATCTATCTATATATCTATCTATATATCCATATGCTGGCAGGTAATCATCCAATGAATACAATTCTCGAATAAAAATATAGTCTGTATTATAGTCTTTTATTCACACTACATGGGCTTGTGGAGATGCCTGACAACAGCAAAATGTTTTCTGTCCCTCACTTGAAATGAGTACCAAGTGGGAAATCTGAAAGGAGCTTTCAGTCAGATTCCATCCAAATACAAATACATGTATTCATTCCACCCCTATGCAACTTGTATACATGTTTGAAATAAAAACAATATTCAACTGGCCAAAGGGTAAAATCCAACAGTTTATTGTGGAAAGCGTGTATTTCCAATGAAAATGACATTGTAACATAATCAGCAATATTGCGATTCATTGGGATTTTTATGTGAGTGAATTTTTGCTAAAAGAGAATAAGCGCATTTTATTATCATTGTGGTCCAGAAAAATGTGTTATTGTGACAGGCCTACGCTCTGAGGAGAAGCCGAACCGGCTCCATCCCGTGTCTATGCATACTGGATATGTGTGTGTGTCCACGTGGCTGGGAATGAAGGCGGTGTCCGAGTGGGACTGGAAATGATGTCACGACAAGGAGATTCTGTTTTCAGTCGGCGCCTGAGTAGCATGCAGACAACATTACAAGACAAACTGCTGCATGCGATGCGACATGATTGTTGTTTTAAACGAATCAGTCACCTGACCAACTCACAATCTAATTATTGCACGAACATTAACACACTCTAAACACTAAGTTGAAGGAGAAGATTGTGTGTTTTTGCATGTGTGCTTTCAAATCAGCGCCTTAAAGATTAGGCAGCACTTAAGCCAATTTGGTAAAGCAGATTAGCTCAGTTTTGTCAAACTCAAGAAGTCAAGGTCATGTTGAGCGGCAGGATACTACCTTCCAACGGTAAGACAGTATTGTCAGGTTGTTTGGTTTCTATACAGAAAGAAGACAACGCTTCTACTGTAAAGGGTTGCAACGCAGTACCACCCCAATTTAGCAGGTTATTGTACAATAACCGATTACATACAATAAAAATTGTATCGTACAATAACCTGCCAGAGTGACAGCGTCACACACGCCACAGACACGGGAGGTTTGTACAAAAAATTTTTTGGAACAATAATCATCAGTCAATTCACGGTAGTCAAGCCTTTTTGCAATTTATAGGACCTTGAAGCGTTAAACTCATTCATTCATCCATTTTCTATACCGCTTATCCTCATTAGGGTGGCGGGGATGCTGGAGCCTATCCCAGCAGACTTTGGGCGAGAGGCGGGGTACACCCTGGACTGGTCGCCAGTCAATCGCAGGGCACATATAGACAAACATTCACACTCTAATGGACAATTTAGAGCGGCCAATGAAGCTAACATGCATGTTTTTGGAATGTGGGAGGAAAGCGGAGTACCCGGAGAAAACCCACACACGCACGGGGAGAACATGCAAACTCCACACAGAGATGCTCAACGGAGATTTGAACCCTGAACCTCCTGACATGCTACCCATTCATCCACCGTGCGGCCAAAACTGTTGGCCGCAAAACTGTTACTTTTAATTTCCTCCATCTTGACCCTGGATCAGGTTATTTCTATTTCCATGATTTACTGTGGCAAATATGATTCAGATACAAACAAATTAGACCCTGCTAGGCTGTCTCACGGCAGTTTCCTTTAGTGTTGGCAGTAAAAGTTTCCACTGAGTCAGTGATGAGAGGAAGGAGCGTCCATCTGTATTTTTATTAGGCACATGACAACACTACCACTAGCATCCCGCACACACACACAACACAATGTGGTGTAACTTGACCTCATGCCAGCGTGTGGCCCTGGCGGCAAGGCGAGACAATCAGTCATGTGTTGTTGAGGGACACACAAAGATGTGTCATATTTCACCCGCGTTGTGTCTTCAATACTGTGGCTGCACGTGAACACATAAAGTAATGGGGAAAACAAAGCAAGTATTTGCGTGTATTTATGTGGAAACACTTTCACAAGGTGGTAAAACCTAACCCAACCCGAATCAAGAAGAAAGTTATTCCCTGGAAACAAAATATATAACTACAATGGTAAAAGAATTACACACTTGATTTTGATATAAAATGAGTTGTGATTGTCTCACTTGTTCATAAAGTTAACAAAACAAAAAAAAATGTCTTACATGGGAGCTCAAATCCAAGAAACAGCAGAAGACCTTAATTCTCACCACAAAGACATGCCCTAAATTCCCCAAATGCAAAGCAAGAGTAAGCAAATACATGCAAATCATATGGACATGCTATAAATTAACTACCCCTCTCTCATACTCTGCCATTGAAAGCTTTCACATTAAAATTTAAGTCAGCTCTCCATTGAAATCAGCTCCATTAAAGTCACATAATCCCTCCTGAATTATTCCCTGTCCCGTTTGCTTTTCCAGTCTTTTTTTCCCCTTTTGCTCCTCCCACATTCTGATTGGCTGATTTGAATTTTCAAAATGTCACCAATCCAATCCCCTTTTTAATATTCTCTCTCACGCACACAAACAGGATGTGCACTCATCCTTTTCCGTTCCGCTTTTCCTCGGTCCTTCTTCCAGGACGACCAGATGGTGAGACAGCAGCTGAGCCACAGACAGAAAAGGCAAGCGGAGCGAGCGGGACGTCTTACACACACATGCACGCACACACTATCTCTTAGGATATAACGCTTTCTTTGTTGTCTTCCATCACATGGATAAAATCGGGGCGGCTTTGGGAATGTGACAGGGTCTACTCTATCCAGACTCCAGGGTCCACACACACACTGGCAGTTGCACATGCACACACACTTTTACGTCTTAGGTAATGGTTTAGTTCATTTGAACATGTTTAACAATTATACACTTGCACAATTCAACATGTCCGAGAAGGTGTCGGAAGAAGCAGACCTTATTTAATTGTCCATCCATCCATTTTCTATACCGCTTATCCTCATTAGGGTCACGGGGATGCTGGAGCCTATCCCAGCTGACTTTGGGCGGGAGGCGGGGTACACCCTGGACTGGTCGCCAGTCAAAATATGCACATAAAGACAAACAAACATTCACACTCTAATGGAGAATTTAGAGCGGCCAATGAAGCTAACGTGCATGTTTTTGGAATGTGGGAGGAAACCGGAGTACCCGGAGAAAACCCACGCACGCACGGGGAGAACATGCAAACTCCACACAGAGATGCCCAACGGAGATTTGAACCCATGTCTTCCAGATCTCCTGACTGTGTGGCCAATGTGCTAACCACTCAGCCACCGTGCGGCCCTTATTTAATTGTAGTAATCCTAATGTTGTTAAGTCTTTAGTGACAATTAAGTCTCTTTGATAACTTAGCAAAGTGTCATTGGGGACGCTTGAGAGTATGGCTGAGAGTTTGAAAGGATGCTTTGAACCGTGACCTCACCACAGTCTTGAGATTGTGGGCAAATGGAATGTTATATAAAGAAATGTGACTTACTTTAACAAGATGGCTGCACGTACAGTATAATCACATAAAGCAGATGTGACACAGCTTAACGCTCGCTTACTTTGACGTCTTGCTCCAGCGTTCTTATCAGGTCTCCGTCCACTTGCCCGGTTTGGGCTACTCGGAGAGAGCGACGCTCTGCCTTCCTCAGCCGGTACTGAAGGATCCGGCAGGTCTTGTTCGCCTGCCAATCAATATGTTGTGTGTGAGAAAGTTCCTGCACTACTAAAAGTGTAACTCTAAGCAGGATGACCAGAACCTGAGTAGCGTATCGGTCAAAATAGCTATGTAGCCGATTCATGTAGTACGTCCAGTTTGCACTTAGACATTACTGATACAGTCCACCTGGGTTTAACGTTCGTAACGCCGTCTAATTGCCACCCGGAAGAAGGAGAAAACGCAACACCACCATGCAGACATGTCCGTGGTGTACCGTGCTGAAGTCAGTTTCACGTGGCATTGGATATTCATCTCCGTAGCCACAGCGGTAGTTCCCCCTTCCTGTGCCCAGACTGCTGCGTCATGGTGTGAGGAGCTCGTACAGGAAGCCGGCTCTAACCCCTGGGTGTTCATACTACTAGGGACCGTCAATAAATTATTGCGAGTTTGTTTTAAAAAATACCCTCACACTATTTTGCGCACCAATGTTTTTCCAATTTGATCTTTTATTGGATGGACTTTTATTGGCAACCTGACTCACCAAGGTTTTGTACAAAAGGCAAACACAATTCTTTATCATGCTGTGCAATAAAAAAGCACATTCAGCAATACGTTTTTACTTTTTGATATAAAACTAGCCGTTACATGTGAAGGCATTTTTGTTATAGATATAGGCATCTTGTCGCTGAGTTAGTTTATCTGTAGTCTAAGTAACAAAGACAAAAGCTGCATTTCCATGTGCCACTTATTGAATCGTCTGTTCACCGCCTAATCCTTGTAGCGGAGGAGCAACGGCAAATCGAGAGGGCAGTTTAATGTCTCGGGTTATCTACAAAGTGACGTTTCAAATGTGGGTAAAAAACACGTTTGTGAAACACTTTGTGGAACAATTGAGCAACATTGTCTGACTTATCCATACATTTCCAAGCAAGTGGCAAAAAAAGGACCTTCCATGATCTGGTTTGGTCACACACCTGCTCCAACTGTTGCCGTAGTTCCTGCATCTGGTAGACATCTTCCTCCATGTACATGTCTCTCATCTCCAGCATCTCTGATCTCAACTCCTCCATCTCGTCCTGGAAACAAGAAACAACTTGATCAAAATATTGTAAACCTTCTAGAGGAAACCTGTCATCCACAAACACTTCTGTTCCAATACATTCAATTGAATATTGTCTCCTGGTTACCCAATTCAGGGAATGCAGGGAATCACAAGGGGCCTAAACAATGCACAGAATACTATACTAAGATACCGTATTGATTCTTCTCTCACTTTCATGGAAGCCATATGCTAGGTTATAGGTCAGTAATAGATTATTGGATTCTCCTTGTGAACACTCGGCAAAAGCAAGCAGTACCTGCAGGGAAACTGAATATTTGTAGCAGCAAATAAGAGCTAAGCAATGTAGATTCCTCCACTGGACAAACTGATGGTGGTATGAAGCAAGAGTCTTGTATACAACAGGAATGATTAATTCAATGGAACAGCATAAATCACACGGGGCTGCTTGAATGTGTGTGCAAGACTACAACACCCACAGGGTCTGTAGTCTTAGTGATTCCCAGAGTGTGCAAGCAGCCAGAAAAGCGGGCTGCAGGAGTAACAGGGCTGTCATCATTTACTACACTGCAGTATGTGGGTCAGCGGAAATCCAACCATGGCAACAACAAACTGTGTGGAATGTGTACAATAAGATGTGGTGTAGGGTGTGTCTGCACAACACTGTATGAACAATGAGGATGAAGGAAGACCAGGTCATCAAAAATAAAGGAACATATGAGAGCAAGGAGTACACCCAACTAAGGGCCTAGTAACAAATTGCAGCCTGATAGGACGAGATTTTTCATAGATATTACGTAGACATGAACGCTGGGTTTTTATGTTTTTAAATTTGGCCGTACAACACTGTCCAGTGGAAAAATCCGCATCTGCAAAATTGTGTTTGTTTTGTTTAGAAAAAACGATGTAAGAATATCTAGTATCTATATAAAAATGGAATACATTAAATAACAAGAAACGGAAAAACTTGGCCCCTTACGCCACTTTTCCACTGCATAGTGCTAGCTTCTGTTTGGAAACAATTTGTTTTAGTTGAAAACAGAATCACTGGAAACCGCAAAAGCCGGAGAAGCATTGAACACATCATTCCGAACAAGACGTGCTAACAAACAACAACAGAGGAGAACGAGGGCCTGCCGTATTCCCTTTTAAACAGGGAGGCCAACCTAAGCAAGAGCAGCAAAGTGGACGCTGTGCATGCAGTGTGCTAAGGCACAGCAACAAGGTTTTGGTTTTTTCAAGGAGTGTACCAACTTTTTCAACTTCCGATATGATGCCGACGCCGCAGCCTCGAATCAACCTGTACTAATAACGACAATATAATGAATCATACATGCTTTTACTGATTTGTAGCGACTGATGATCAAATCATGTCACTGACGACACAAGTGGGAATGACAAAAACCGACTTCTTCTGGAATCTTGCTTTATCGACAAAGGGCATAATGATAATCATCTTTCTGTTGAGTCAAAACAACATCTGTTGCCACACACTGTCCAGCACA
Source organism: Oostethus manadensis (assembly GCA_024372805.1). NCBI lineage: Eukaryota > Metazoa > Chordata > Actinopteri > Syngnathiformes > Syngnathidae > Oostethus > Oostethus manadensis. The sequence continues at coordinate 4,390,552 of QODF01000261.1, forward strand.
GTAACGTACAGTATATAGAGTTGCTAAGCTGGTATGCTGCTAAGATGCAGGAGCGGGGAAAGAAAGCACAGGGAAGACGTCTGTAATGGGCTCCGGCAGGAACAAAACGAACCGGTGTCAGTCTACAGCACACCCTGGCTCAAAGAAGCCATCTAGTTGCAAATGTGCTACAGCCGTGCGCTGCAGCACAACACTGGTGTCACAACAGACCTGAAGGCACCACCACTGGAAACGAACGGCAAAATAATCGGACATGATCGGAAACACGGAAAACCAACCAGATCAACAGCAGAATGTGACACTAATGTCCTCATTAATGCATTCACCGTCGAGTACAGATGTTTGGTGCACAGTCTAACAAAACAAATAACTGCCGGGAATTCTCCATTTAACTCTAATTACCAGGGATGTTAACAATAAACCAGTTTGACCAGCAACCTGTTTGGAGGAGCTAAGACAAACCGAGCATAAACCTTTAGATTCATCGATGGTGCGCAAAGCATTGGGTGTACGAACAACACCAAAGGATTGTTGGGCGTGTTCCGTAGCGTACTACGCCTGCAGCAGCGCTAGCTAGCCGAGCACCAGCTAGCAGCTAACGCTAGCCAGCTCGTTTGACGACTGACCGCCAAAGTTTGGAACTTTTTGGATTCAATTCAAGAAGGTTGCAAGACTTGACCGGCCAGACCAGCAACCGAGAGTATGATAACTTGATATGGTAACTAACCCGCTGTAACGTTAAACTTTCTGCTTCGGCCCGCGTTTGAACGCCAAAGTTTGGAACGTCTTTGGAATAATTTCCGAAGGTTGCGGGACTTGACCGGCCAGACCCCAGAGGCGAGTGTAGGAACGTTTCTGCTATGTGACGTGATTGCTTCATTGAAATGTTGCGTCTGAAGTAAAGAAAAAATATTCCTTCAGCAAGTCTTTTTTTATGAAATAACACATGTAATTAGCGTCTTCTTTTCATAAAGTAGGATTCATAGCTATGCCAACAAACATTGCATTCCGATCATCATTTCTATTCTATTATGGCCTAGTTTCAGTTGCTGGGAAGTTGAGCAATGTCGTTATTGATAAATGACCACGTGATCAAGCTGAGCTACGTTTTCCTGTGTGCTTTCTCATGCACTTTGAATCATTACTTCAATGAATTTACGATCATTTACATTTTGGAAATAACAGTCTCTCCCAAATTATCGCCTGTTTCCAATTAATGACCCGTCCTTTTTGCAGTTCAGGTAAATAAACACTACGGTTATGTTTAGTACATTTACTGCAAAACTACAGGAGAATGTCCACAGACAAAGACACCCAAGCTGATGAAAATGCAACCCTTCAGTGGGAGCCAACCATTGAAGGAAGACGGGGGTACTGTTGTGCATCAATTGGCGCCACGCTGACTACAGTGCAGCATGTTTGCAATGCAGCAGAGCAAATTGGGGAATGGGGAAAATAGGAAGGATAAAAAGGTAACAGAAAGGGCCAGGAAAACAGCAAACAAATGCAGACCAGTAGAGACAGAGAGAAATCGCAGCCTCCTGGAGAGCAGGGATGGGAGGTCACGGAGCTAAGGAAGCACAAGTTAATGTGCTGAGAGAGAGAAATGCTCGACTGACCCGCTTTGCAGAACAACAGGGAAGACCTTTTCCCTGTCATGTGAGCAAGTCAGGAGAAGAACATGAACCAATCAAGCACTAGATTGCAGGGAGCATCACTGTATCCTGTTCACAGTTCTGGTTTAAGGGAACCCCAAAGGCACTTTGGCTTTTTATCTCGAGGAAACTCCTTTATATAGTTTGTTGCCTCAGACACGCTTCTTTTGTTTGGACGCCATCCAAGGCTTACAACTGCAAGGACACTCATGTTAGGAGTACGTAGTAGCACATGACTCGAATGATGTAGACAGAGAGCTGCTTTGCATGCCCCACGACTACCTCTTGGAGCTTACCAATCACTTCATTGGCTGTGCGTGGGTAAAAAAAAAACAAATGAATGTGAAATTAACTAATGAGGTGACGTCATTATTAATGTTAGTGTTATATTAAGCTTCCAGTGACACATAGAGAATATTAGTGGGCTTATTGTGCTTGTAGTTGAGACACTTCTCACACTACCCTGTGTGTCTGCAGGTGTAAAACATGTAATACTTATGGAACCACCGACCGCGAGAGTGATTGACTACTGATTAGCATGTCCCTTTTAAACTCTGCTAGAAAGAACTGTCAGAAATGGATTACAGTCGGTGATTGACTACCGAGGTTCTGTGTGTACGAAAACGTGCCATATTCAAGTATTTTTCAACAATTTTAAAGAAGGCTCAGAGACTCTTCAGAGTGTATTGGTAGTGCATTGGCCACAATCAAAAAGTAGCAACTTGCCGGTAACATATCGAAGCAATATGTGTTGGTCTACTTACTGCATGTCGCTCTGAACATATGACCGCAAAAAGCCCCGTGGGAGTCCTGGTACTGAAATGGCGGCTGTTGTTGCAGCTGTGGGGAACACCTGCTTGGTACAACTGAACAGCAAAACAGCGTATCATCTATGGGATCTTTCTGTAGAACCGGTGGGCATACTTTGCAGGCCCATTCATGACTTATGACTGTCTTTCAGAACAGGGACTTCACCAGCTAAAGCCTGACCATACCCATACTGTTGAAGCTCATGTTGTTAAGCTCTTAGGAAGCTCCCCATCTTGAATCCCAACCCTAAATTTGAAAAAGCCTTTCTCTCGAGACATGACTTCATGAGCCAAAAATGGGTGCTTTATTTTCCCTGAAACCAGACCGGCCATAATGTTAAATGGTCTTGGCTCTGGCATCTAATGTCTCTGATAATGGAAATGACTCTGATTGGTATGCAATTAAAAGTGTGCAACATTAAGTATCTTCTACGCCGCTTATCCTCACATGTATGCTGGAGCCTATCCCAGCAGACCTGGGGCGTGCGGCGGACTGGTCGCAAGCCAATCCTAGTAGCTTTGTCCAAAGAGAAAATACATTTCAAAGCAGTCAAACAAGCCTGACTTACTTTGAGGTAATCGTTTTCAGATCGGAGCTCTTCTATCTCCCTTACAAACTCTTCATGCACGCCGTCCTCAAGCTCCTCGGTGAGGTCGGAGAAGGCCAAAGATGTGCTGGCTGGCATCCGGCTGTCAACCGAGCATTCCTCCGCCGGGTATGTGCACTCATCGCCGGCTTCGACACCCATAGAAGGTCGGCCCTTGTCGGCCCAGTCCGTTGGGCTTTTAGCCGAGGATGGTTTTCGGTTGGTTCCTCGGCTGCTCCTCGACTCGGTGTCGCTGCTTGGGGCGTCCGCGGAGAGTTTGGGCTCTTCGGAGGCGCCGTCAGACAATTCCGAGCTGCTGCCGGTGGGGGAGAGCTTCCCGGGGGCGCAGCCAGAGTCTTTGGACTGGTCGTCCGATCCGGTGCTGGCGTCCGACACCCTCCTCCGTGCTCCGCCGTTGCTTTTAGCCATCTTGGTCGCGGTGGAGACTGAAGTCTTCCCTGCTGACTTCCCCCCACTTTTGTCGGCCTTGCCGTCTTTTCCACTGCCGGGTCCGACGGGGCTACGCCTGGAAAGGCGGATGGCTCCCGGCTTCACGCTCAGGGCGGGGGCTCCGGTGCCCCCGCGGATCTTCGTGAGGCACCAGCCCGGTACGTCCTTCGGTCTAGCCGGTGACGGAGCACGATTTATTTTCTTCTTCCCGCCCCGAGCGAACAGTATCGCAGGCAGCTCCGTGCTGCCCGGCGGGGGGTGCGGCGCCGGCCCGCCGTCCGAGCTCTCCCGTCCGCCTGCGCTTTCCATCTTCTGCCGGAGGTGAAGCCTCCGTTCCTTGGGCGAGGCGGAAAGGAGGTGAGCCGGGGAGTTGTGGACGTCAGCCTCCTTGGACTTCGTCATTCATTCCGTGTGGGTCCAGACAGGAAGCCCGTGTTGTTTTTCGAGGGGGGAACAAGTTGAAGAGCGGACAAAAGGAGCAGGATCTTCAGCCAGTCGCCATGAAAGAGCTCATTCGCTGCCGCAATGGACGGGATGGGAACACAAAGTAGAGAAGCAGAGCAAACCAAGTATCTCTTCGGCGTGGGCAGAAAAAGGGGGGTTGACGAAGCGCGGCGGTGATCTTCCACCGGCTTCTGCCTCCTGGAGGGCTTGCGTGGAGAAGTGGTGGGCGGGGTCACCTTCTCGCCCCGCCCACACTGGGAGAGCCCCATGGTGAGCGGGAGAGAGAGAGAGAGAGAGAGAGAGAGAGAGACCTTTTTCAGCAGCTACTCACAAACATCAACAACAAAGATGACTAAAAGCAAAAAGGAGGGTTGCGGTCAAATAAAGTCGTACAAATCTAAATGTAACCTTTTCTTTTCCGAGGCTTGCCCTGCAACAAACCCCTGACATTTGACTAATATTTCTATTATACCTTTTCATGGGATAAACCTAAAGAAACAACACTTAGTCACAATGCAAAGTAGTCACTGTACAGCTGGGACAACAGTGTGAATGTGAGCGCGTACACCCATACTTATATCGCCCCTCCCCCCTCAGGGAGAAAAGAGGGAAGGTTTGTGTTGTTTCCATTTGGCTTGGGTTGTCATGACGATGCATCCTGTGCAGGGCTGGTACTTTTCGCTCGTGAATACCAAAATGACAATGTGTGACTGTTTACCACCCTTCAACCATTTACCCTTGTCATGTGTCACGTGCTATATGTGTCACACGTAGTACAACACGTGTGTCTTGCCTACAGTCAAGCATAACGGGGACCGGGGGTCTCGGTATTGGGACACGCCAGAGGTGGACTTTGACTTGGACATCAGTGACTTGGAACGTAACTCGTCTGATGACTTGAAAGTACTTGAGATGTTCAAGATTTTGAGTGCTTTTTAGAATGTTTTTTCCATTTTCGGAGTAAAATGTGTCGCCATTCAAAGTACTCAACTCACATGATTGTTCTGTTGTCATTTCCAGCAAGACGACATATTTTTCCTCTCAATCCGCCTCACTGAACTTTTTGCAAGTTTTCACGAGATTTAAAGTCGTAATCTTAAAAGATTACAAGTGGCAATTTTAGGGGAAGAAAACTCCTAATTTTACGAGCAAAAAAGTGGTAATTTTACATGTCATCCATGTCAGAGGGAAAATATAGCATAGTTCTTCAGGAAGCAGGGAAACTTCAGATTCATTTGGTCTTAGCATCATCATTAGCATCGTCTCACCCATACCCTCGCGTACCCCGCCCCCTCCACGTACCCCCTTTTCATGGCTGTCTCAGGCTAGGAAGGAAACCTTTCTCTGGCTGCATGCAAGCTTTTATTTTTTAACGGGACAACAAAACAGGGCAGTTGGGCACAAACAGATCAGCTTGGGTTAGCATCGCCTCACCGATACCCTCTAGTACCCTGCCCCCTCCACATACGGCTCCCCGTTTTATAGTGAAAATACTACTTTACTCTTGTAATTCTGCAAGCTTTCTCATAAATGTACAACGTTATATTTCTGATTTTATTCTCGGAATCTGATGATTTTGATACTCCATTGTACCGGGCACTGAGACAGCTATAAACACAGAGGGCTTGTTTCACCTTTGAACTGGGTCAAAGGTCATATTATGAGTTTTTTTTCTCAGAAAAGTATGACTTTTAATCTCATAATGCAGTATTTGACTGCCAAGATATATACCCAAACTCACCAGGAGATGAGCAGATGTTTGCAACAGTATCAGAGTATCAGAACTTTTCCCGGAGAAGAAATGGCTGCATGTAATTTCATATGTTGATAAAAGGGAAGAACAGAAATGTTTTTCAGTTTACAAAAAAAAAGTACCTAACTACACTTAAAAAAAAAATCTTCAGCCCAAGTGAATTATTGTCATCTTTTTTGGTTAGCCTCTTTAACCTCCTTTAACATCACTGCTTATGACTTGTAAGGACTTGAGGCCTATGACCTGGGACTCGACTCAACCTGCCTTGCCATGACTTGAGACCTCATTCTAGACCTAAGACTGAGACCTAAGACTTGTGAATAATGACTTGAGACTATATGTGCTCCGCGATTGGTTGGTGACCAGTCCAAAGTGTACCCTGCCTCTTGCCCAAAGACGGCCAGGATAGGCTCCAGCATATCCGCAACCTTAGTGAGGGCAACCAGTGTAGAAAATGGATGGATGGACGAACTTGCAAAACACTGACTTGCTGCCATCTCTGTGACGTACTGAAGCAGAGCATGATAGCCTCTCCAAGCCAAAGGGCAGTATTCCAACATAATCAGGACCCCAAACACATCTCTGCCTTGCTAAAGCACAGTTTGGCTTTTTACTTTTGAGGTGACCGCATATTTACACTGTTATCCAAGCTGTACACGGACTACTGTCATTTCTTTAGTGTCGTCCCATGAAAAGCTATAATAAAATCTTTGCAGAAGGGTGTACTCACTTTTGTGACACACTGTACATTTTCTGATATAAAAACATTTGACAAAACTTGGTTATAAATGACCAGAAAATCAGTTTGGACTATTTTATTTGACATTTGGCAAAACCATCACATATAATGTGTCATGCTTTTTTAAAAGTAATGTTTAAAAAGACAAAAAACATATAATAATAAAATATTATTTGATCTCAGGCGGTGGCTTAGTGGGTAGCATATTGGCCTCACAGTCAGGAGGTTCAGGGTTTGAATCTCCGTTGGGCATCTCTGTGTGGAGTTTGCATGTTCTCCCCGTGCGTGTGTGGGTTTTCTCCGGGTACTCTGGTTTCCTCCCACATTCCAAAAACATGCATGTTAGCTTCATTGGCCGCTCTAAATTGTCCATTAGAGTGTGAATGTTGTTTGTCTATATGTGCCCTGCGATTGGCTGGCGACCAGTCCAGGGTGTACCCCGCCTCCCGCCCAAAGTCAGCTGGGATAGGCTCCAGCATCCCCGCGACCCTAATGAGGATAAGCGGCATAGAAAATGGATGGATGAATATTTGATCTCAATAAGTCATGTCACACTCCTATCCCACCTACACTATTTTCTGTAGAGATATTGGTTCATTTCGAAAGGAGAGGAACCACTTGGTAAGTATTAGTTTATTTTGAGAATAATAAAAGAAAATGTATAAAATGATACACTATAAAAATGTAATTTAATAAAGTGCTGAAAGTAATATGTAATACAAAATAAAGCTATAAAAAGGAGAAATAAAAGAGAAAGAATAACATTCACATTTGAATGGTCAAATAAGTAATGTAAAATAAGCTCCACCTGAGTTTTAGAACACAATTGTCTCATTTGTCTAATTGAACGATGTCACCATCACATGGCATTTATTAGAGTAAGTAAATGAAATATAAAGTCAACGTATACTTGAGTCACAAAGTATTTATTTAGTATTTATTTCCCACAAATTTGCATTTTAAATGAGAACACAATTGAATTTGACCTTTCTGCAGCTCTCTATTGCCACCTGGAGACGATAGTGTGGCACTACTGAAAGACTGACTGCTGTCCTGTATATAATTATGTTAACACATAAGCCATAATTATGGTGTATTTACATGTAAACTCATAAAAAGTCCATAACCAATATAAATAAATATATAAATGCGTATATTGAAATCATAGATAGCTAGATAGATTGTGTTGTATAGTATCCAAAAGCGAGCACATCTAGTGACCCTGGGCACGTTACAAAATAATAGACCACCTACTTTGCAATATGTTTTGTTGAGAGGATAAAGACACAAGACACGGTTCAGGGTGTACCCTGCCTCTCGCCAAAGCCAGCTGGCTCCAACAAACCGCCGCGTCCCTAGTTGAGGATAAGAGGCACAGGAAATGGATGGATGGATGGAAATGGCTGTATTGCTGTTTGGAAACATTGGTGTCATCTCTGGTGAATCAGTATTGACAGAGGAGCAGGAACTTCACTTGAAAAATTACCAAAATATAATAAATGCAAAACTTTTTCTGTCAATTTTCTATATATACAGGACAATCAAGATACTGTTTCTGTCACTACGCCTGGAGCTAATAAGGAATAAAAAATATGTAAGATTTAAAAAGTAAGGGGGAGTTCAGCTTCCTGAAAGCTTTTTGTGAATTTTGTGGGACCTTCTCCTTGAGGTCAGGAGGCTGAGTAGCAGTGAGATGGGTGGGAACCGTCAGCAGCAATACCGATGGATCTGCAGTTGAGTCGAGTGTTGATGATGTCAAGGAGGCGGGTCAACGGGACACCGATGATCTTGCACGCTGCAACTCATGGCGGGCAGTAGACAGTGCAGCCTCCATACCACACAGTGATGATGCTCTCTATGTTGCTCCCATAGAAGGAGCATATGATGGGGGGTGGGACTCCTGTTCTCGTCAGCTTGCAGGGGAAGGAGAGGCGTGTTTGAGCCTTCCTGGCCAATGATTTGGCGTCATTGGACCAGGAGAGATCCTCGGAAATGTGCACCCAAAGGAACCCGGTGCTGCTCACCCTCTCACACCCTCGGTGGTCAGTGGGGATGCTGTGGGGGTCTTTTTTTGAGTCCACAACAATCTCTTTGGTCTTCCCCACACTGAGGAAGAGATTGTTGTACTCACACCACTGAGCCAGTTGTCCCACCTCGCGCCCGGGAAAAGGTGAAGAATATAAAAGTGACTTAGGTGCATCCTTCAATTTTCCGGAAGCGGCGCGTGATGGAAAAAGGTTGGACAGCCTCACATGCACATGCTGCAAGAATCCACCAAGTTACACGAAGTCAAGTTTGGTTTTGCTGTGTTCAATGTAGAGCGTGTACAAGGCCAGACCAACTTTGAGTAAGCGGGGTAGCAGTCATTTAGTACACTGTAAAACCTGTAAACATTCATTCATTCATTTTCTATACCGCTTATCCTCATTAGGGTCACGGGGATGCTGGAGCCTATCCCAGCAGAATTTGGGCGAGAGGCGGGGTACACCCTGGACCGGTCGCCAGTCAATTGCAGGGCAGATATAGACAAACAACCAGTCACACTCACATTCATACCTATGGAAAATTTAGAGAAACCAATAAAACTAACATGCATGTTTTTGGAATGTGGGAGGAAAGCGGAGTACCCGGAGAAAACCCACACACGCACGGGGAGAACATGCAAACTCCACACAGAGATGCCCAACGGAGATTTGAACCCAGGTTTTTCAAGATCTCCTGACTGTGTGGCCAATGTGCTAACCACTCAGCCACCGTGCGGCCCAACGTGTAAACAAATTGTAAAAATATTTCTTCCTTCAGCTTCAGAAAGTGGGATTGAAAAAGTGACTCAAATCGTAGCATTTGCATGCTGGAATGGGGAGGTTGGCGACAAGAGAAAAAACACTCCTTTATCTTATTTTGATGTACACCAAAATTTGCTGGGTTCTTGCTATGTGCATGTGTCACACAGTCCCAGTTTGATGAAAATCACGTTTGCATTTTTTGTGTAATTCTGCTAACTAACACACCAACCAAACAATGGGTTGGATTATATAACACTACAACACATTTATCACAGAAATGATTAGGTTCAATATGGATCCCTTCAACATTTTCTGTGTGTTTGCTGACACCTGAAGGAGTCAAAGGCATCTTTGTGCACAACGTTTGCTAGTGCGAGCATCCGTATGTACAGTGTATGAGTGCTTCTTTGTGTTTGTGGTCGTGGGTTTAGGAATGAGTCTTGTCTGAATAGAGACAATTGACTCCTTTGCTGATCTCTGCCTGTAATGTTCTGTCCACCTCCTTCTCAATGTAGATTGCAACAACAGAAAATCTTTACACGGAACTACAAAAGCATTGGGAGAGCACACTGAGGTCAGGTAGTTCTGCCTGTTGCGTTTTTGCAGTCATGAAGTTGACACCACCAGCAAATCCATGTTTTCAAGTTATATGCAAGGCTATAACTCAAATGTAAACGTAACTGACTATGTAAATAGTCAATGAGAAAGAATAAGTGTGATAAACACAACTATAACGCCACAACTTTAACATTATTCTGATGGGGATTTGGTAAATGAAGGAGACTTTGGATATACTGAAGGCCTCAATACATTATTAAGTCAAGACCAACCCTCTACTAGTCCCTGAGTAGTAAGACCAAACAGAAGGTGAAGACACTTCATCGCACAGCCAATGAAAACACCGCCAAAGTTACAAATGGAACCGAAAAACTGGTAGCCACACACGGAAAATGTTTTCAATTACACAATATATTTTTGTGTAATTTGCTGAGAGATTAGTAAAAATTGAAAAACTGAAATAAATGTAATGGCTGTCGGTCATTATTGTAAAAAGACACCGTTGCTAAATGTATTCCCCGAGGAAAGAATAAAAGCAGTCCAGGGTAAAAGGACTGTAAGCTAAGTAAAAGTTGGGCAGAAAAAATAAAAAGGTGACTGAATACACTGACAGAGGAAAAAGTTGTTCAAATCGCCTTATACTTTAAGGACTTGGGTTTATTCAGTTTGATACATGTCAAGCATGCCAATTCCTCCAAGGAATATCCTAAAAAGACCTTTTCTATTCTTTGAGTTTGTCTAAAAAGATATTTTTCCAAAACGACTGGGAGGGGTTGTCTTATATCCGGGTCATTATGGTAATTGCTTCTTGGGCCGTGCCACATTCCTCTACGCTGTTCCTGCAATTATTTTGGTCACATCAGTTATCCTGCACCGCACGGTGGCCTAGTGGTTATCATGTAGCTTCACGGTCCATACATTTGGGCTTGAGTCTTCTTTGGAGCATCTGTGCGTGGCTTTAGCATGTTCTCCTCGTCCAAGTGGCTTTTGCTGTTTAGCATCCATTCTGGAATGGATCAAGGTTCCGATGTATCGGTTTTATCAGGTTTCCTTTAATGTTGCAGGTAATATTTCCTGTTCTTCGTGTGTTCTGTATACAGTGTGACTGACTTAGGTGTTCATTTAGGTATACATTTGGTAAACATTCCGACTTTCAATAAAAATCGACACGTCATAGAAATGGAACTTGTACTGTTTGTAAGCCAGATCCGTCTGTACGTGAATGACCGGTGACCAGTCCCTGGTGAAGTCTACTGGGGTAGGCTCCACCTCACCATGACCCAAATGAAAACGAGCCGTATAGAAAATGGTAAGATGATTAAATGTGTAAATAATTTCTATCCCTTTAAGAATGCATTCTCGCTCTATTTTAACCCAGTGCACTCTGACCTGCATATTACACCACATTGCAGTGTTTTCCCCCCACACCCAGTTCCAGGCTTCTAAACCGTCGACATGCAATATTATTGGCCAGCGACTACACCCACCCTCGCGTGTGATTGGTTAGCTAATCATGTCAGTCATCCATCCAATCCAACCCCCTGCTAGCTACTTCCGCTTCTGTGTCAAAACCCAAAGCTCACTGCTAGTTCCTTTTCTGGACTTTGTCAAAGTGTGTACGACGACCAGGTAAGAGATGTTACGCTGGCATTCCTCTTATGTGCTATTCTCTATCAAATGTTTGTAATGGTTAAGCGTTTTAAATGTCTGTTTGTTCCCCTTCGGGCTTTAAGGTGTGTTAGTTAGCCCTCCACCTCTTAGCCACGATGCTAACGCTAGCTGTCAATAAGCTACTTGATGATGTGCTATTGGAGCGATGTACTGTATGTACAAATGGCCAAGAAAAATCATTTAAAGCTGTTCACATATCTTTGTAATACCGTAACTTTGTTTACCGACATGTTTTCACTTTCATATGTATTGTCCACATCAATCGCTGTACACAGCGTGCTAATGATAGCAGCCAACTCAGTGTTTTCCCCACGCTAGCTAACACGTGACATAATAAATCATTGATCACTTATCAGCAGACTCTTACGTCCGGGATTTCCGTTCACATGCATCCCGAGTGTGAATTGGCAGGGAAGCCCAAGAAATTGAACACAGTACTGTTGAGCACGGTGATCTTTCACTGTCAAATATGAAGCTTCTAATTAATTGCAAGCAGACGTGGTGACATTTCATAGCGATATAATCGATCTCATTTATTATATCTTGTGCAAAACTAAGATGGCAACTCAAGATTAAAGGCACAAAGTGATTACACACCCACCATTTACCAGTACGACTTTTTCAGAGAGAAGATAACGTTCACTTTTATGTGTGTGGTAGCATGAATTCAGTTTAGGTTGCGCACAACACAAATGTTAGCCCTCATCAACGTAATCCATCCTTACGTCTGGATTCCCACACAGTATCAGCATTGGGTGTCAAATATGAGGTGAAAGAAAAAAGTAGTATTGTAAAAGTGAGCATTTACACACTATGGTGCGCTCTTTTGCTCACCAAAGCACAATGCAACAAAACAACAAGCATGCAGAACACGCATGTTGGATTTCTATCCAAGTATTTATATTGTTAACATTGCGCCTGATAGTTGTGTTCTAGGTGAAGGCATTTAGTGTTGCCTTTATTTAAGATTAAAGTGGAAGCTCAGTTAGTTTACATCGAAAACGTACGCACAAATAGCCTCAGTTTGTGTACGTTTTGTAGTTAGCATTCACTATGGCTCACGTTTTGTTGTGTTATTATTACACTTCGTGAGTCCAACTGTGTTCCTAACATGTCTTATAACAAAACTTTAGCGTGTTAGCATGCTCTCAAAATGGAAACTTAAATGTCTTTACTAACACAGTTAGGCTACAAGTCTCTGTTTTTCTAATCATTACGACTGCAAAATAACCCACAATGGAGCCAAACAAAGTACCAGCATTTTGACAAAGTCGGTCAGTAACACGTATTTAAGAAATAACTTTGAACATGTAATCTGCGTTAACCCCCCCCCCCCATCGCTGCCCGTCATTGCCGTCTTTGTCAACATTCTTAATCAAAGGTAACATCTTCAATCAAAGTAAAAGTGACATTAAGGTAAACTGCACTCTCTGGGGAATTTTGCCCATCGTCTACATTTTCTCTGTGAAACATATGAACACTTTCTCTTTTCTGTGCATTGTAAAGATATAAAAACTAATACAAACTCATTACTGCACATAATGGGAAACATTTATTTTGCCAGTAAAGCCTTTTGAAAAAGACTCCAAAAAACGCCAGCAATGCTCTGTTCACGTATAATTTGACCTGCTTATTAACCAAGCTACAGCGACATTGTTATTAATATTATTAACATTGTTATGCCGATCGAACTATGTTACTGGCGTATTGACACATTTCCACACCACACTGGCTAAGCTACTAGTCGACTAGTGACTAGCTTCACCACACAGTCGCCCGCAATGCATCTGTGCCGTGCTCACAGAGCCCCAGACCAAAAAGGTAACGCTACATATTGGAGCTGCCGCCACAGCTACTGTATTTTTATTTTTGCCTTTGGAAAAGTTAACGCTAGGTGTAGGCGTTCATTTCTAGTTTGCCATGTGAAATCAAAGCACCAAGAAAAAACGTTCTGGTAATTCTTAAAAGGACCAGTAATACGGCAAAATACTTTTAAGTGTTACGTATTATCATGAATGTACCTGTTACTACATGGTCACAGCAGTGGTCACCAACCACCGGGGCTGCAGACTACTTGATACTGGGCCGCACGAGAAATAATTCACTACTTCTGTTTTATATATTACCTGAGTCTAAACGAGCTTTGTTAAAAAGTGACCTTATTCTCTTGGTTACCTCGATGCCATACATCGTTATTTTTGTCCGGCTGAAGCTGGTGAGTCTATTGCAGCAAAATCTGCTGCTTCTTCATTTTGGAGAAGAACAACAAATGCTGGAAGACACAGCACATCACTCGATTCCGCTTTTATAATCCAGTGTGACTCGAAGCAACAGTTCCGCTTCATCGTCGGTCCAGTTCGGCCACTCGTACTTGCCGCCATGTTTTCTGTTACTGCACACGCCCAGTGTTTTGTTGTCGGTTTATCACGTGTTTCCGCTTTCAGAGTGTCACAGCGCCACGTACAGGTTTGGCATATGTACTACATCCTTTTCAGTACATTCATATGGACGCACATAGTTTCTGAACCACCTGCATCTTTACAGAAAAAGTTAAAGGATTTGGAAATGATGAGGGTTTTGTCTTTGTGTGGATATAGCCTTAGTGGCAAACTGTATTGATTTGGCCTTATGGTGAGTTCAATTCTCTCTTTAGCACTCTTTCTTTAGCAATATTTAGCACTTTCAGGACCACCCTTATAAACTGCCCACAACCCCACCATCTCACTGTTGGAGATTTTTGGAGGTCTTTTAATACGAATCGGTTTGGTGTGTCCCATTATGTGCAGTAACAAGCTGACACTTTATTTGTTTTCATTTGTTTAACACACAGAAAAGAAAAATTCCCCCTAAAAGTTGCAGTTTGTTCTGGAGGGTATGTGGAGTTTGCCCAACAGGTCTACATGTGCTTTGTAGACTTGGAAAAGGCATTCGACCGTGTCCCTCATGGTGTTCTGTGGGGGGTGCTCCGGGAGTACGGGATCGGTGACCCGCTACTACGTGCCATTCGGTCCTTGTACAATCGAAGCAGGAGCCTGGTTGGCATTGCCTGCAGTAAGTCGAGCTTGTTTCCGGTGAACGTTGGCCTCCACCAAGGCTGCCCTTTGTCACCGATTCTGTTCATCATTTTCATGGACAGAATTTCTAGGCGCAGTCAAGGTGTTGAGGGAGTCCAGCTTGGTGACCTTAGGATCTCGTCTCTGCTATTTGCAGACGATGTGGTCCTTATGGCCTCATCAGTCTGTGACCTTCAGCGTTTACTGGAGCGGTTTGCAGCTGAGTGTGAAGCTTCTGGGATGAGACTCAGCACCTCCAAATCCGAGGCCATGGTTCTCAGTCGGAAACGGGTGGACTGTACCCTCCGGGTTGGGAGTGAGGTCTTGCCTCAGGTGGAGGAGTTCAAGTATCTCGGGTTCTTGTTCACGAGTGAGGGACGGTTGGAGCGTGAGGTCGACAGACGGATCGGTGCAGCGTCAGCAGTAATTCGGTCGCTGTACCGGACCGTCTTGGTTAAGAGAGAGCTGAGCCGAAAGGCAAAGCTCTCTGTTTACCGATGGATCTACGTTCCCACCCTCACCTATGGTCATGAGTTATGGGTCATCAAAAGAACGAGATCGTGGATACAAGCGGCGGAAATGAGTTTCATCCGTAGGGTGGCTGGACTCACCCTAACAGATAGGGTGAGGAGCTCGGACATCCGGGAGGAGCTCAGAGTAGAGCCACTGCTCTTTCACATCGAGAGGAGCCAGTTGAGGTGGCTCATCCAGATGCCTCCCTGGTGAGGTGTTTCAGGCATGCCAGCCAGGAGAAGACCCCAGGGAAGACCTAGGACACGCTGGAGGGACTGTGTCTCACAGCTGGCCTGGGAACGCCTTGGTGTCCTCCCGGTGGAGCTGGAGGAGGTCGCTGGAGACCGGTGTGTCTGGACATCCCTACTGAAACTGCTGCCCCCGCGACCCGGGAAGAAAATGGAATGGAATGGAAAGTTGCAGTTTTCCTTTAAAAGTTCATTTATCCCTTTCATTTGTCTTTTATGTTTTTAAATGCATTTAGAATATATATTTTTGGGGTTGCATTCAGACCTTCTGAAACAGATGTACGATGCTCTGTATACAGTTGTGTGAAGAAATTAGGATACTCCACGGTGTAACATTTCTGTTCCTGAACCACTGTGCACAAGAGGATGAGCATTTGTCAAAACATGCACATACTGTGTTGCCTGTGCTATTAGTTTGCCGACAAATACACCATATGTCGGCACTGTTATTAAACCCCCAAATTTTGGCCCCATAAGTTGGCTTGACTTGAAATTTCTCACACAGCTCAATGCATACAAAACACTCACTGTTTATGCCCTTTAACTGAATCACCACCAATTTGGTATACACTGAGCGGACCATCAAGCACATCTTTGGGGGGGAAAAAGTTTTGCTGAAAAACGTGGTCATCAGCAAGCAAAATATTTTTGCAGGGACAAGGCTTAAAGAGTCTGTGATATAAGTTGAGATTTGATGTAAGTTGGATCTCATACCTACATTAAGTCACTCACATTATACAGAGAACACATGAAATACATAAAAAATAGAGAAATAATAAAAAGGGTACATACAAGAATTAAGTAAGTCATAAAAATGACAGAACAACTTATTTTTATCACTGTTGTTGTCTTGCAAGGAGTGAGAGGCAGGCTTATTGGGAAAAAGAAGTCTTAATAATTAGACCACTAAGCTGCTCAGTTACCACTGTCCATTGTATAGATCCTTTACATGTTGAAAAATATCATCTTCATCCCTCATGATGGTCGGCACAATACAGCGGCTTGAACTGGGCATGCAGCCAATGTTGATTTCTTCACTTTGCATTTTACAATGTTTGATTTCATTTTTTTAAAGGCTCTGCCAGTAGATGAGTCTGCCACATTGCCTTGGAAGACATAATGGAGGTCAAAGTTATGTACAGTGGTACCTCGTTTTTTGTTATTAATCCGTTCAAGCGGTCTGTCAAACTGAATCGTATGAAAACGAAATAAAATTTTCCCTCTAGAAATAATGTGAATCCAATTAATCCATACCAAACACAAAACACATTTTATAGAGAATAATTATAATTTTCTTTCCAGAAAACAGTGCGAAATATATATAAATGACATGAACAACTTAACATTTAACATCGCTTTTCACTGAAGACTCTTGTTGGCAGAGATGGCAATGAGTGGAGAGGAAGAAGGAATGGAAGAGCCACACGAACACCACCTTCATGTTTTGCTATGACTTCTTTCCTGAATTCAGTAGTTTCTTGCCTTGTCAAATTCCTGGCACTTGCTTTGGCCCCATGGTGGGTTATTTTGCAGCAGGAAGTTGGGTTTTTGTAGTGAACGATTTAATAAAAACGTTTAAAAAATGGAGGTTTTTCTGCTCTTGCTGTGGACTTTTGCATGCGGCAAAAGTTTGTCTAAAGCCCATTTCAACATAACACAGCAGCACAACAAACCTATTCCAGCATCTAAAACGGAGGCATCCTGCTCAGTGGGAGGCATGCTACTCTGTATGATGGACGACTAACACTTTAAATCTGTTGTGCATTGTATGCCACTTTTTCTCATTAGGGTTGTGGGGGTTTGCTGGGGCCTCTCCCAGCTGACCTTGGGCGAGAGGTGGGGTACACCCTGGACATGTCGGCAATCAATCGCAGGGCAGACATACAACCATTCACACTCACATTCGTACCTGTGGGCAATTTAGAGTCACCAATTAGCCTAACATTCATGTCTTTGGAATGTGGGAGAAAAGCGGAGTACTTAAAGAAAACCCACGCACGCACGCGGGGAACATGCAAACTCCACACAGAGATGCCTAAAAGAGATTCAAACTGCTAAATTGTCTGTCGAAGTGATGGCCGGTAGTGAACAGCTACCCGTGTCTACTCACATTATTGTGCCTTTATTAACATTACATAATGAAAATGAATGGGGGGGAATCATTTTTATCAGCAATAATTTGTAGGACAAATATCGTCCACAAAACAATTATCGTGACCACCATTACACAAGCGGGCAGCCACAAAAACATTTTAAACCTCTTTGGGAATGTTGAAACAATAATGCTTGGTATTAGAAGTTGTGCATCGCTACATAAAGTAGGCCATGTTACTGACCCTTGGTTTTACATCTGTTATTGTGCAAATAAATCTTTGTTCGCTTCAGTCAATTTTTTTTGCTCTAGAGTTTTGTTCTCCATTTATTATGTGTGGTTAAAATTATGCGAACAGGAAAGACATTTTGCAAATGCATGTCCTAAAAGCTACATTTCAACAGATTTGAAGAGTGTTGCAGCAGTGACCAAACTAATGAGCACATGGGTAGCAGAATCACTGTAAAGACTTGATTTAAAAATATGCCATAACTGAGTGACTGAAGAGCATCGGGCAATAATTGGAAAATAATAACCTCATTCTACTCTTACAACCTGTTTAATCTGATTTTCTGTGAAGAATGGCACCAACACGCAACTAATTTATTTTGCTTGTCCCACATTTGCAGTGTGTAGCCACCAGGGAATGAGGGCGAGTTTGAGCTCCAGTCTAGGCAACCCACTAAGCAACAAGGAAACAATGCTGTATATTGCATGAAAGAGCTATGTTACACAATATACAATAAGGCGTCTTTCGTCTTGTCTTATTTTTGACTATTGAGTTGGGCCACCTGAAAACAGAAAACAGGCCTACATTATAATAAATAGTTAAAATATAAAATATTATTTTCACATTTCAAAATGTGCACTCAGCCCAATAAATCATTATGTTATGTCCATTTTAAAATACTGACTTTTTTAAGCTTAAATCATAGCTTATTTACCTTTAAATCTGTGTTTTACTTAATATTTTATGGGTGTGTCTTAAAGATGTGTTTTTGTGTCCTGGTATGGGATAAATGAAAGGATATATTCCAGAAAGTTCATTGAAATTAATTGCGTTTTCTGGTAAAAATTGGTATGCTTAAGCGTGTAACGTTGGTTTTTGTTTCTGTTTTGTCTTCTCATAGTCTTGAAGTAAACTGTAACGGGTTGATTTATTCGTACTTTTTTTCAGTACTGTGACGTAATAAGATAGTTTGACCTATGAATTAGGCATGGCTGTAATAACTGAGTATATGATTACTTCTTCAAGAGAAATTCCGTTTTTTGGCGGGGGCGCCGTGGTTTGTCAAAATAAGTAAGCGTACGTTTACTACTTAAAATAAAGGCACATAATTGCTACATCATTTGTCAACAACAAGCTAAAACCTCTGTCTTTGCCATTCATACAAATATGCTGAAGATGGAGTTTTCAAGAATATTCACAGTGGCTGCAGTTTTCACAAAACGTACTTTTTATGGACTAAAATCTTAGTTTACATGTAGATTAGAGGCCAAAATGGATCAAAAATATTAATTTTTAAAACAACCGTAATAGGCTCTAGCATACCCGCGACCCTAATGAGAATAAGCAGTATAGAAAATGGAGGGAAAATAACCATATTCGTGTGGACAATGAGCTACTTTTGTGTTATAGAACAAAGTGTTAGTGCATGCGTGGCGATGCGTACATGCATGTTTGTGTGTTACAAGTCCTTGTCTGAATTAGTTTACTTTTCATTTTGAATAAAATTCACGGCTTCAGCTAGAGGCAGTAACACCAAGTAACTTGACTTACTTTTTATCTTCTGTTTATATGTTTTTGTAACGCTATGTGAACACCTAATTTAGAATTGATCAAAGTAACCATTCTGAGATTATATATATATATAATATATATATGTATATAATATAATATTATATATCTAATATATATATATATAATTAATATAATATAATCCTGGTAACTTCTATATTAGAATGATTTATATAATGCTAGATCGATGGCCACTGTACAGTTAGATTAGATGTATATATATTTTGCCCATTTCTTGTGGTAAATGTTGCTAAAAGTTACTACACATTAGAGAAAGAAAGAAAGATTACTTAAACTTTGGCCCGAGGATGAATAATTTGTGGCTTGTTGTGTGGTCCTGATCCATTTGCTAAATAACTTGTTAACTGCTTCACTTGTGTTATGAAATTTGGAGCTTGGAATCTAGAATTTCAAGTGCTATAGCCCAAAGATAGCTTTTCAGCCAATAGATACCTAAGGTGGTTTGCGCTCGGGCATTTGAGAATTAATATAATGTTTGGATAGTTTTTAAAAGAACACCAGATCAGTTGTACATTTACTTTGCATTTTCTAACTGCTGATGCGTTGTTGAAAATAAGCTTTGATTAGTTCTAATTGTCTGTAATAGTCAATATTGTATTTTATGTTCTACTCCCGGAAGTATTTGTTTGCCTTGAGCATCTCCAAGGGATCTCACCCTGTTAATTGATTACATTATGAAGTTCAGTACAGTAATTGAGGTTGTAAAACACTACCAAAAGGGAATATGCAATGAACAGCAATAGTTCATCCCAAGCTTTATTTATTGTTGTTATTGTCAAGTTTCATTGTGACTCTAATGGAAAACCTCTGCTACAAAAGAGTCAGAGTATGAGTCAGTACTTATTGACAGTGTGTGCTGTGTCACAATGAAAATATTTCACCTTGCATGGGTGCACCTTTTTGTGACCGTGCAGGTTAAGCATGTTGCTTCTTGGCGTGGCTGTAAAGATCGTGCAACTGTGTGAAACACAGCCTGCTGTTATTTCTGCATTTTTTACAATCCCGCTACCCGATAGACATAATGAATGAATGAATGAATACAGTGTTTTCCACAACATCATCAAATTCTGCTCTCAAGCCAATGTTATAATGGTCAAATCGTTCAGCCTATGGGCAAAATACTATCAAAGGTAATTGTTAAGGCTTACCTGTGTAAGGCTATTCCCTGGGATTTGTTTTGGGCAGTAAAACAAGTCGTACACTTCCACAGAGCACATCTTCACACATCTACTACATCAGGGGTCGAGAACCTTTGCCGTCAAAAGAGCCATTTTGCCTCCTCCTTCCATTCAATTTTCTTCCGCTTATCTGGGTCTGGGTCGCGGGGGCAGCATTAGGGAAGTCCAGACTTCCCGGTCTCAGGCGACCTCTTCCAGCTCCACCGGGAGGACACCAAGGCGTTCCCAGGCCAGCTGGGAGACATAGTCCCTCCAGCGTGTCCTAGGTCTTCCCCGGGGCCTTCTCCCAGCTCCCCGAAACACCTCACCAGGGAGGCTTCCGGGAGGCATTCTCCTCCTTCCAATAAAAAAAATTGTTTGGGCGCCGCTAAACATTACAGAACTTACAAACTTATAAAATTGTAATCTCTTGTTTGTTTTTTTTACCAGTTAGAACCAAAAAATTCAACACACAAAAGTGCAGCTACACATGCAGACCTACTCTGAGCTAATTTAAACACTGAACTAATTTGTGTAAAATAAAAAAAATGTAGCCAATTTTAAGATAAATAGATAAAGAGTTCATACATCTGCATATCAGTGTTGTTCGCTTAATACCGCTCATTTCTACGCTAAATTTGTCATCAATAACCATTCTATTGATCCTGTTCTTGATTGTCTTTGCAAAGAGAGACGTTCTTTTATTTTCTGAATAATTTCCTGTTTATTTTTTTACTTGGGAGAATATATTCTCTGATATGTTTATGATTGATTATTTAATGTATTCTCTAACTGTGAATGACTTCCCATCACATGTACAACCTGGACGGTTTTCTTGCTAAATCTGGAGACTTTCGAAACCTTATTTTCACCAAACGACTAGAGAAAAATGTTAAAACTTTTCCTGATGTCGTTGGGAATGGGAGATTTTTCTAGTATTTGCTTTTTTCTTCACCAACATATCATAAATAACTTATTGATCGTCCATAGAAAAACAGATAGCGGTTAGAGTGTCACTTCCTGTGCGAGCTCGCCGCTTTATGAGAGAGCAGTCCGGGCATGGCGAGGAAGGACTACCGCAATAGCTACGGACCTGAATATCCGTCACTCAACTTTACCAGTTGAAAAGTGAAAGCACATATTGAACTATGTATTGAGTGAAGGGAGCCACAACAAAGAGGCTGAAGAGCCGCAGATTGCCGGCCTCTGCACTATAGCGTCTACGTCGATGTACGACTCAGCGATTGATGCAGCATCAACATTTTTGTCTATGCGCTATTAGGAATACATTCAACAATGTTGCAACTTGTTATAGGGAGAAAAAAATCTATACCGATATTATCGGACAGCCATAGTTTCAATTAATGCAACTATTCTTGTTTATTTTTAATTTAGTTACAAAGGAGTTGTACAAATCTTCAGACATTTGCATTTAAATATCTTTTTTTCCTCTCCACAGATTTCTAATTTGCTTCCATCATCAACAAAAAGACACACACTCAACTGTCACTGCATTGCATCAATTTACATACAGCTCTGTTGGCCAAACAGCAGACATTTGCTGGTGTGTAATCAAGCCATCTCTTAAATATTCTGTGGCGACTTAGACACAAGCGTCGTGTTGCTGCTGTGGTGACGATCCAGAGGCCCCTTGACTGACAGGTTCCATCCAGAGGAAGTCCCAAAGTGCTGTTGTCAACATGTGCTAGAAGCTCAAGAGTCAGCAATCAATATTGGCCAGCTTTGACTCCAGAAGATGAGCAATGACGATGTGTTCTATGACGCCGTCACAGGTTAGTTAGGTTACTTGTGCTCTGACCATTTTTTGTTGAGTTACAGTATATGCACAAATGCCAAAAATAGTCCTGTCTCGCAATGTTAAAAAATCCTTAAAAATGTCCTCAATCCGGAGGGTGATCCCAATTACTCCCAAAATGTAGTCAGTTATTCTATATCGCATTTTTTGACAATTCTTGAACATTTCATCCAAATCCATTCAGAACATTTCAAATGATTATGAACACAAACAGATAAACATTGACAAGAACATAACCTCCACACGCTTGCGCTTGGTGGAGGTACAAAAGTAAATACCCTTTTCAGTGTTAACTCTGTTTTCTGCATTTATGGTTATCAACGCACTTTTTCTCTTTATTGTCATGGAATGCTTCTACTCTGTTGTGGTGTCACAAAAAGTACTTGTTAATCCTGCAGATACCCTCTAAGTGGTGAGCTTACATGTCCTCTGCTTCACAGGCATAGATTCAGACGAGTCGTACGAAGGGGTGTCAGAATCCAGTTACAAAGATGCACTGGTGTTTGACAGCAGCAGTCGGAGAAACGGCTCAAAGCCGCAGGAGAACGGCGTCAGGAAACACAGGTACTGCTGCATTCCTGCACAACCTTCCAGATGCGGCCTACGGACTAGGTTGCATCTGGAATACTACTATTGTAGTACTAGAAACAATTTGCACTCTATGAAACAGTCCCTATCAAGGCAGTGTCAAAGCTACTTTCAAATGCTGTTTGCCTGCATGATAGCGATTACTTGACACATAACACTTTTTTTAACAATGCAACACACTGTGTCTACATTGTCAACGTGTCTGTTATTATTTCCAGGGTGTCAACACATACTGGAGACGTGTAAAGTACCTCCCAACATGTGTGTAAACAGGTTCCAAAATCATGTATGTCGCATTGAACTTGAGCTTTCACTTCAAAGTGGTGGGTTTCACCAACTTGATGTAGAGCTGTGACGCCATACAAGAATTAGGGCTGCATTGTGACAGAATTGTGTCTGTTTAAGATCAATATAATGATAATTTTCCCAATCAATAATATTGTTAATGAACATGTTATAGGCACAAACAGGTTGGTTATTAGTATTTGTAGCTGTTTACTTGCTCCTTAATGGCACTAGCATAGCATTTGAAATGCCCTTCTCCGAAAAATAAACTTTCTTTGGTACCAAGTTTTGGTACTTTTGCTAATATGTCCGCGTGCGGCTCATTAAATACACAGGTTCTATCCTGTACCTGCTGCAGCACCGACAAGTGATTCGCTCACTCTCTGCATGTGAAGTCACGTGAACGAGGCATCCTCCAGGCATGCTGCAAAAAATTAAAGCTTTTACTTTTTGCTTTTTGCACTGAAAGCGCTTTGCTGTTACCTTCTGTACATATATACCAGGGGTCTAAAACTCATGCCATGAAGGGCCAAGACATGTTTTCTTTGCAGCCGGTCACTACAGCAGGTGATTTTATTGATCAACCCTTCCTTAAATTTGATGGAAGGAGGTTATCAATTAAAGCACCTGCTGTAGTGACCGGCTGGAAAGAAAACCTGTAGTGTCTTGACCCTCCATGGCACGAGTTTGAGCCCACTGATTGATACAGTCTATACATCATTTTGCTTCTTTCACAAACAATTTTAATTTTTTTTCTTCGATGAGTTGTATGTAGCACAGGGCGCAACAACCCAGGCCGGGAACTACAGTAAAGTGACAAAACACAAAGCAGGGAGACGGGAACAAAACTTTTGTCATCATAACATCGATCATCCCACGCTATGCAGAGATTTGACCTGGAACATGTACAAGCACTCTGGCGTCTTTTGGGTTTAAAAGCCCAGTAAAGATTAACCTACTTATGTAGCCGACAGGAGAGATGGGAATACATGCGTGCTGAGAAGAAGGACACTGCTGGCTTCAGAAAGGATTAGTGAAACGTACACAAATTAATTTCAGGTGTGCTATTGAAAAAGTCAAATGCGCTAAGTATGGGTAAATAAAATGGGGAAAGGTATCGAAACAAGTACCATTTAGGTACCGGTGCCGAAAACAAGGTATTGTTACATTACTGGTGTAGAAAAAAATCTAACGGGTACCCAGCCCTCTACATAATTTAACAATATAATTAGTAAATAAGAAAATAAATGAACTGATAAACTAGGGTTTTCTACAAGATTCCGATGGTTGCTTGTACATTGAGGAAAATAAGTATTTGAACACCCTGCTATTTTGCAAGTTCTCCCACTTAGAAAACATGGAGGGGTCTGAATTTTTCAGCATAGGTGCATGTCCACTGTGAGAGACATAATCTAAAAAGAAAAATCGCTGAGACACACAGGGTTTGAGATCCTTCCAAAGGTTTTCAATTGGTTTTAGGTCTGGAGACTGGCTAGGCCACGCCAGAACCTTGATATGCTTCTTACAAAGCCACTCCTCTGTTATCCTGGCTACGTGCTTCAAGTCATTGTCATGTTGGAAGACCCAGCCTCGACCCATCTTCAGAGCTCTAACTGAGGGATAGGAGGTTGTTCCCCAAAATCTCGCAATAGATGGCCCTGGTCATCCTCTCCTTAATAAAGTGCAGTTGCCCTGTCCCATGTGCAGAGAAACACCCCCAAAGCATGACGCTACCTCCTGCATTCTTCACAGTAGGGATGGTGTTCTTGGGAAGGTTCTCATCATTGTTCTTCCTTCAAACACGTTTAGTGGAATTATGACAAAAGAGTTCTATTTTGGTCTCATCTGAGCACATGGCTTCCTCCCATAACTCCTCTGGATCATCCAAAAGATCGTTGGCAAACTTAAGACGGACCTGGACATGGGCTGGTTAAAGCAGGGGAACCGTCTGTGCCATGCATGATTTCAAACCACAGCGTCTTAGTGTATTACCAACAGTAACTTTGGTTTTCCAGTTGTCCCAGCTCTTTTCAGGTCATTGACCAGCTTCTCCCGTGTAGTTCTGGGCTGAATCCTTACCTTTCTTAGGATCATTGAGACCCCATGAGGTGAGATCTTGCGTGGAGCCCCAGTCTGAGGGAGATTGACAGTCATGTTTAGCTTCTTCCATTTTCTAATGACTGCTCCAACAGTAGGCCTTTTTTCACCAAGCTGCTTGGCAATTTCCCCGCAGCCCTTTCCGTCATTGTGGAGGTGAGCAATTTTATCTCTGATGTCTTTGAACAGCTCTTGGTCTTGGCCATGGTAGTAGTTGGAGTCTTACTGATTGTATGGCGTGGACAGGTGTCTTTATGCAGCTAACAATCTCAAACAGATTCATCTAATTTAGGATAATAAATGGAGTGGAGGTGGATTTATTAAGGGTGGACTAACACGTCTTTGAGGGTCAAAATTCTAGCTGATAGACAGTGGTTCAAATACTTATTTGCCGCTATATCATGCAAATAAAAAGTTAAAAAAATAATACATTGTGATTTCTGGATTTTTCTTTTTTGGACCATGTCTCTCACAGTGAACATGCACCTATGCTGAAAATATCTGACCCCTACATGATTTCTAAGTGGGAGAACTTGCAAAATAGCAGGGTGTTCAAATACTTATTTTCCTCACTGTATGAGACCAAGGCTTGTTTTTTCTGAGGTTGAGAGTAAAGAAAGCTACATTGTGGAGTCCTTCTTGCCCCCTGTTTGAAACCACTCATATACAGAATATGAAATAGAACTTCTCAGGTTTTTTAACTGGAACTATACGACAGTGTGCACTTCTGATGGTGCTCACAGAAGTCAAAGGCTCAGGTCGTTTTTGTGCAAGCTTAGTTACATGAAATATTAGGGAACATCAGCTGTTTTTAAAGTTGTATTACATTGAAAATGTATTGACTTCTATGAAGTCATCTATTCATTTTTGTGTTTTTTCTCAAACACCTAATACTTTTTATTTTTTCATTTTAATTTTTGGTATGTTGTTTCTCTTGTGGCTCATCTTATGGTCACATCCTGTTCCTTTTTCTGATAACACACCGGTTAGACCACATGCACTGCTTATCTACTACATGCTTTCATTCTGACCCATTCCATTCCATTTCCCCCCGCTTATCCGGGTCCGGGTCGGGGGGCAGCAGTTTCAGTAGGGAGGTCCAGACTTCCCGGTCTCCGGCGACCTCTTCCAGTTCCACCGGGAGGACACCAAGGCATTCCCAGGCCAGCTGTGAGACTCCACCAGGAGTAAACACAGGCTGTGTTTCAATTGGCACACTTCTGTATGCAGCCTTTTGTGTTCATTTCACACCAAGAAGTAAGGCAAAATGCAGTGTGCCGTCAGTACCGAATGTTGCACTGATGAAAATGTGCAAAAAGTGTGCAGTGATGGACTGCGCTGTCGATTTCATAAAAAAAAAAAAAACATAAATTTTGGTCAAAAACAATTTTATTTTTTCAGAATTTTGTGACATGCAAGTAGAACACAATAGTAATTTAAATACCGAAATAATATGAATAAAATGATAAGTAATGAATTCATTAATGTAAAATACAATTCACAAGAAATTTACGTAATTATTACAACAAAACCAACAGCAATTCAAAACGCCTGGAATGTTCAAAACCTGACCTGCTTTTGTTGTAATGTTTGTTGTATAGAGTTGTGAGCCAAGTTACTTGGCTGAATGCACATGGTATGGCACCCCATACCAGAATAATTATAAAATACTCTGCATCCCTCAAGAAATATATACATTCATCCATTTTCGTTGCCACTTATCCTCATTAGGGTCGCTGATATGCTGGAGCCTATGCCCGCTGACTTCGGCAGAAAGCGGGTTGGACCCTGGACTGTTCGTCATGAATGTAGCAGTGTTGATATTCAGAATTGTGCTGTTTGTGAATGCACTTTGCTCGCTTATGACTGTGATTGGTGGATAATGAGGGAGTGTAGAGTTCTTGTTGTGAACTGGACAGCGCTACATTGAAATGTGTGTGCGGTGAGGCAGTGTGAACTGAGCATTGCTGCTGATCGACAATTTTAAAAAGAGCATCAGATGCTCTTTCCTTCTCTTCAGACATACAGTAGTGTTCAAAATAAGAGCACTCCAATGTGACTGACCAGATGAATCACTGCTATTAATATATTTTGTTACATGGCAAACAAGTTACCAGTAGGTGCAGTAGATTCTCCGAAAACAAACAAGGTTTAAGGTTGTGCAATTGGCTAATTAGTTGAAAGGGGCGTGTCTGGAAAAATAGCATGGGTCATTGAAGACATTGTTCAGAAGAACAGCGTAGTTTGATTGAAAAGTTGACTGAACAGAGGACAACCTATTAAGAGGTCCAAAAACATGTACAAATAACAGTGATTATTGTGGTTAGTCACACAGGGGTGTAATGGTACATCTTTTCAATCAGTATCATTTATACTTTAGCTGCTCTTGATATAATGGCAAATCCTGGGGAATAGCTGCCTGTATTTTCTCCATTCATGCATGCTCATTTCCTCTTTTTCCACTCCAGGACATCATTACCTGCCCCCATGTTTTCCAGAAGCACTGTTAGTATCTGGAGTATACTTAAGAAATGCATCGGGATGGTAAGAATTGTCTGTTTTCTAGGAATAAAATGAATACATTTATAAAAAGTAAGTTCATTAAATCTGAATTACCTTTAAAGTGGTGTTTGTGATGAAGGCTTGCATCTGTGCACTTATGTCATTCATGCTGTTTGAGGCTGAATCTGAATCATGTGTTTGTATTTTTTTTAGGAACTCTCCAAGATCACCATGCCTGTTGTCTTTAACGAGCCTCTCAGCTTCCTGCAGAGAATCACAGAATACATGGAACACACTTACCTCATCAATAGAGCCTGCTTGCTGTCTGATTCCATAGAGCGCATGAAGGTACGACAGTGGCACACAAAAGAAAGGGGGGAACAACTGCACATTTCACCTTTGTTCATTATATTCAGTGGTAATAGTTGGATGATATTACGGTAGTATCTTATTATTATTATTATTAGCATAGAGTAACAGCTTGACGCACTAAAGGTGTAATTCTGTCTTACCAGGCAGTGGCTGCATTTGCTGTGTCATCTGTTGCGTCTCAGTGGGAACGAACTGGAAAACCCTTCAACCCTCTACTGGGAGAGACTTATGAACTCACAAGGTACACACACACACACACACACACACACACACGCATTCACACGCACATACACAGGTTAGTGTTTACTAGTGTAACCACTATGTTTATCTTTCATGCTCTTCCCTGCCTCTCCAGAGAGGATCAAGGTTTCCGACTGATAGCAGAGCAAGTATCCCATCATCCCCCAGTGAGTGCCTTCCACGCCGAAAGCCTGGCCGGAGACTTTGTCTTCCACGGCTCCATCTACCCTAAACTCAAATTCTGGGGAAAAAGTGTTGAAGCAGAGCCTAAAGGGATCATCACACTCGAGATACTCAAGTGAGTTGTTTCCGATCTGTCTTCTCTTCAAAACTCTATTTCTTTTCCTCATGCCGGCCTTCTTTTTCTTCATGACTTAGGCACAACGAGGCATACACTTGGAGTAACCCTCACTGCTGTGTGCACAACATCATCCTAGGAAAACTGTGGATAGAGCAGTATGGCACAGTGGAAATAGTCAACCACAGGTAAACTCCACGGACTTTGCAGCTTTGTTTGCGTTTGGTTGTGCTTGTAATAAATAGATAACTGTGCGGTCTGTAAGGACATTTTTTGGAAAACCCATCCAGATCGTAACAAGTGTCTCTGTAACTTGTAAGTGCTCTGTAATTAGACTACAGTGATGTGTGCAGCTCCTTGAAGGTTTATTGCTAATAAATTGATTGTCTTCACTGCAAGAAACTATTTAAAATGTTTGATTGTATGGATTCCTTCTATGCCAACACATTAGCACACAGCTTCTCAATCAAAATCTCCATCTATTCAAGTGCTTGTAATCAGATATTTTCAATTCCTGGATTTATTTTTCAAGTCTTTGTTGATGCAGAAAGGCTCTGCAATGATTGTATTAGCACAGTCAAATTCATTGGCACACACTTGTACTGATATACAGCTTGGTCTTTGCAAAAATTTCTCCTCCTACATCTGAGGATTGGTCTCTGCACTGACAATCCCATTATAATGTGTTTATGCACGAGGGCGGGTGTTTATTTGTGGCAGTCTCCCACAAATAAATGAATGTATGGGAAACACTGTGTATATTAGATTTTTTAAACGCCCTTTTTACAAAATTAACAGTAGGTTGAGAAATGTCTTCAAGATATACTGGTCTGCTACTACCTATTCTACTTTTAGTATTTGTATTCTGGTTTTTGTGTGAATCAACAGCAAACTACCTTGTATTATATCTTAACCTTCACCGTGGTCAAAACAAACACATACTACTGCAATTCAGTTGCGCATTCAGTTGCAGCATTCTCATAGTTTGCTGAGCGGTGTTAAGTGCTTTTGCTCTCGTCCCCACAGTACTGGAGACAAGTGTGTGTTGAATTTCAAGCCCTGTGGCATGTTTGGCAAAGAGCTGCACAGAGTGGAGGGATACATCCAGGATAAGAGGTCAGCCTTTATAATTGAGTTACTCTGTCACCCACTAGAAATATTTCGTCATGTGATACAATGCTAAGAATGTTGTTTCGGGATTTCCTCTTACTTTGTAGTTAACCTATTTGTTCCTCCTTGTCCTTTCTTGTTTTCTCTTTGTCGTTTTCCAGTAAAAAGAAGCTTTGTGTCATCTATGGGAAGTGGACAGAGTGCATGTGGAGTATTAACCCTCAGGCCTACGAGGCACACAAGAAGTCTGAGAAGAAAGGCGACAACAAGAAGCACAAACATGTAAATCTATTTAGTTGATGTTCTTTCTTGTTTCCACATTCTTGATAGAAAATGTTAATTGTGCAATTTTTTATATAGAATCTTCCTAAATAATCTTTCTGTCAAGGAGGAGCCAGCGAGATCAGACAACGATGACGCTGATGACATGCCAGAGGTCCAAGAGACTGTTTCGGTTGTACCAGGAAGTACTCTGTTGTGGAGGATAGATTCCAGACCGGCTCACTCTTCGCAGGTATTAAAAAAACAAAAAATGTCTATAAATCTCTGTGAGTTAATACTACAATTGCACTTCTCCATCAATAGATGTATAACTTCACCAACTTTGCAATGGCTCTCAATGAACTGGAGCCAGGCATGGAAGCCATGTTGGCGCCCACCGATTGTCGCTTCAGACCTGACATCAGAGGCATGGAAAATGGCAAAATGGGTAAATGGTATTGTTGTGTTTTTGTAACTGCACACAACACAAACAGTAACACAACACAAACGGCTTCATTTGTCTGTTTATTATTCAATATTTGGGTTGGTTCTGAGTTGTGTTTATTTGATCTATGGTACCATCGGCGCTGTGTTGTGGTTTTGCAGAAGAAGCCAGTCAGGAGAAGGAAAGACTGGAAGAGAAACAGCGAGCTTCCAGAAAGGAGAGAGCCAAGAACGAGGAAGAGTGGTCTACGAGGTTAGACACACACGCACGCGCACACATGCACAGGTGCGATAATCCCCATTATTGATCAAAGCCTTTGAGTTTAGGCCAAAACACACTGAGCCACCTCTTTGAGAATTGTCCGCTCACCCTAGATTCTGTCACTCGTTCATTGTAGGGACTAATAATCAGTTAATTTGGTTTTTAAAAGAAGCTTAAAAATTGGTGCTGCGGGTTAGCAAAACAACGTTGTCTCAATGTTTTTCAAAATGCTCTGTCTCTCATGAACCCTAACACTTTAAAAACTGGCCACAAAATGGAGACAGTGTACTCACTCAAGCCTTCGGTGCATAAATATTTTCAGTAAATTATTCCACATTGCAAGATTTTCCATTTCCCGCCCGCACAAATATATAATTAAATTCTTCAGAAGCACTCATAATACGGTACCTCGACAACAGAAAAAATAACATTCCGTTCCTTTCCATTTTCCCTCGCTTGTCCGGGGGATCGGGTGGCAGGTGCAGCAGTTTCAGTAGGGAAGTCCAGACTTGCCGGGCTCCAGCGACCTCTTCCAGCTCCACCAGGAGGACACCACGCTGTTCCCAGGCCAGCTGAGTGACATAGTCCCTCCAGCGTGTCCTAGGTCTTCCCCGGGGCCTTCTCCCAGCTGGGCATGCCCGAAACACCTCACCAGGGAGGTGCCCAGGAGGCATTCAAACTAGATGCCCGAGCCACCTCAAATTGCTCCTCTCGATGTGAACGAGCAGTGGCTTTACTCTGAGCTCCTCCCGGATGGCCGAGGTCCTCACCCTATCTCTTAGGGTGAGTCCAGCCACCCTAAGGAGGAAAATCTTTTCCGCCGCTTGTATCCGCAATCTCATTCTTTTGGTCATGATCCATAACTCATGACCATAGGTGAGGGTGGGAACGTAGATCGATCAGTAAACAGAGAGCTTTGCCTTCCGGCTCAGCTTTCTTTTTACCACGACGGCCCGGTACATCGACCGCATTAATGCAGACGCTGCACCGATCCGTCTGTCGACCTCACGCTCCAACAGTCTCTCACTTGTGGACAAGACCCCGAGACTTGAACTCCTCCACCTGGCCCATCAGTCCTAACCCCACTCCTCACTCCTAACCCAAAGGGTTCACCAATTCCCCCGTTTCTGGCTGAGAATCATGGCCTCGTATTTGGAGGTGCTGAGTCTCATCCCAGAAGCTTTACATTCATCTGCAAACTGCTCCAGTAAACGCTGGAGGTCACAGACTGATGAGGCCATAAGGACCACATCTTCCACAAATAGCAGAGACGATATCCTAAGCTCACCAAGCTGGACCCCCTCAACGCCTTGACTGCGCCTACGAATTCTGTCCATGAAGATTATGAACACAATTGGTGACAAAAGGCAGCCTTGACGGAGGACAAAAACCACATGGCAACTCCTGTAACCAAGGTTTGACTAAAGGTTGTACCCTTCTCTCCAGCACCCTGGAGTAGACTTTCCCGAGGTGGCTGAGGTGTGTGATCCCCCAATAGTTGGAACACACCCTCTGGTCACCCTTTTTTTTTTTTTTTTTTTTGGTCACCCTTTTTAAAAATGGGGACCACAGCCCCAGTCTGCCAGTCCAGAGGTACTGTTCCCGACTTCCATGCGATGTTGAAGAGGCGTGTCACCTCACATTCATTTTGGGGGGCGGGACTTGTGTCACAGGGTGGGCAGAGCTACTTAGCCGTGCTCAGCCGGCGGAGTGGTTCTGCCCATGGTGTCACGCAGTTTCGACTCCTCAATTTTAATTGCCTACACACACACATCTCACACTTCATAACACTTTTAGTTGGGTGGGGAGGCGGGGAGTAGAGGATCCTATTACACCCCTGTTTTCTTGGACGCTCCCTGGGGCTGGGGGCGGTGGGGGGGGATTGTTTCGGCTCCGGGTCTCAGTCGGCGGCAGTGCTGGAAGGAGTGCCTGCGTACCTGCGTGCGTGTGGTGCTCTGTGGATTTTCCGGCGGCCGGGTATGGTGGTATGGCCCCGTGTCTCGGGAGAGCTCGCGGTGATGCTGCTCGCTGCATTGGGGGGGTGGCACATCCAGGTGCATATGTCAAAATGTAGGTGTGTAAGTGTATGTGTGGTGGCATGTGTGAGTATGAGAACAGGGTTTGGTGTGGGTACTGGGGCTGGGGTGGACGGGTCACGGGGGGGTAGACCCATGGGCCTTCTATGGGCGCCTGCCTCTGGCGTTGGGGAAGGCGATGGCCCGCGGGAGTTGTCTAGGGTGGCCTGGAGCTCCCGGGGTGTTGGGTATGGCCCCTGCTTTGGGGGGTTGGGTGGCTTCTGGGCCCGGGGGCTCGGGAGCGGTTGTCCTGCTTGCCCGAAGCTGGCCGGCCTCTGGCGGGTGTTCCGGCGGTTGGCGGCCGGGCCCCCCCTGTGGCCCCTGCTTGGCTGCCGGGCGGCGTTGGGCCGGGTCTCCCTTGCACCTCTTCGGAGTGGACTCGTGGTTCCCTCTTGGGGTGGCGGGGTTGGGCCTTCCCCTCTGTGGGGAGCCTGCTGGGGGGCCGTGCTCCGGCGTCTTCCTGGTCGGGCCCTCGCTTTTGGAGGGAGTGTGGTTTGGGATGCATGGCGGTGTTCACCACGGGCATCTCCTCGTTCTCTGTTTCGCTCTGATGCAGTTATCCTGTCACTGCAGACTAATGTAGATTTAATGTAGATTTGTTGCACGTGTCATTTGGATGGTCCTTGTTCAAGAGCTTCTGTTTCTTTTCTCGTTGTTTTTCTTGTATGTTTATCATTATTAGTAAATATGTATGTATGTATGTGTGTGTGTATACATATATATATATATATATATACACACTGTATGTGTATGTATGTATGTACTGCATGGATATGTGTATGTGTATGTATACGTGTACGAATATGTGCATATGTATATGTATGTGTGTGTGTGTATATATACATGTATATATATGTGTATGTATGTGTACATATGTGTGTGTATATGTGTATATATATATATGTATAAATATGTATATGAATGTGTGTACATGAATATTAGTATTATCATTATTATTTTTTTTTTCTTCTTTCCCCTGTATTTTTGCTCATTTTGCTCTGTGATTGTTCTGGTTGTTGCTGAAATCTTGATTATCACGGTTGTTTATAATATGGTTGAAATATGTTTGTGAGGTTCTTCTGCACCCTTTCCTATACCCTCCCACCACACCCCCCACTCGTCCCTTTTCAGGTCAGGTCCAGCATCAAAATGTGGCGCAACAAAATTCATAATAAACGCAGTCAAATGTCAAGGGAGACTCATTTGGATTATGAAGTCTCAATTGACAAAGAAATTTTGCTCAGCATTTAAAGGCAGCTTGACTCCCATTCAGCTGTTATGATGCTGGACAAGACACACAAAAAAAAAAGGAGAGGCGTGTCAACCAAGACAGAAGGCCTTGAGGAATTCCGGTTGTAATTACCCCAGATACCTTAGCATTGGTGATGAAACTGTCTGCCTACGTGTCCTCAGACTCTTCTTCCTCTACGGAAGGTATGTCAGTGGGATTGAGAAGGGCCTCAAAGTATTCCTTCCACCAACTGACTATATCCTCAATCGAGGTCAGCAAGTCACCGTCAGCACGGTAAACGGTGTGAACTGGGGACCGCTTCCCCTTTCTGAGGTGTCAAATGGTTTGCCAGAACCTCTTCGAGGCCGACTGAAAGTTGTGCTCTATAGTCTCACCGAACTCCTCCCACACCCTGGTTTTTGCTTCGACCACCACCAAAGCCGTGTGCCGCTTGGCCTGCCAGTACCTGTCAGCTGCTTCGGGAGTCCCACAAGCCAGAAAAAATACCATTCCGTTAAAAAAAAATGTCAAAGTGTTACTAATAAAAACAGTAATCTGGACAAAAGGCTGACAAGAGGATAAAGGGATAGTTATAATTTTTTGACATCAAGTTGTATGACATCCCCATCACCAGTTTAGTGCATTCACAATGACTTACGCCCCACTTCGTCTTGTGAGCCGAGTTCTAGTCAGGTTTCGGGGATGGGGAAAGTAGTTCCGTTGCTTCTCAAAACAATGTGTCCTAAAGTGTAATACATTTGTGTTCCAAAAAATGCCTCCTGAAAAAAATCTGACTTCATAATCACTCGGGCGTTACTTTCTTTGGCATTGTATCAATGCGCCACCTGGTTGTCCACTGTGTGTTTTTTACGGTGTTTACATGCACTTCTTGGTAGCCTTCCGAGCGCAACACTGTTAGTTAGTAAACCAGGTGCTAGTAGGCGGCACAAATTGGTATAGGTAGTTCTTACCTGGGATACTGGAACAGCAGATCACTTCAAAACATGTTTCTTCCTTTGTCCTGGGCATGTAGGAACGTAATCCTCCTTGCTAAAGTGTTCACTACACAAAACTGTTTCATCCTGACCATTTTGGTTCTCACATTATAGCCAATACGGCAAGAAGCCAAAGTTTGCTCATAACAATATCCGTGACAGGAAAACCATGGACTATATAGCAGAGGTGGGAGTAAGTCACTCATGTACAAGTCACAAGTAAACACCAAGTCCTTACCTTCAAGTTACAAGCAAGTCCGAGTCAATTTTTATGACAACCAAGCAGGTCGAGTCGAGTCACTGTTTTCGTCTGCGAGTTGTGTCAAGTCATACACGTTTTAATGAGGCCAGTTTTACAGGTTCAAAGTTTCAAAATAAGTACAACAAATCCAAACAACGTGTGGGGCCAAACAGAGCTGAGTTACAAAAAAATAAATAAATAAATAGATACAGTAAATGAAATATTCAATAAAATTAGTTGTCCTGATAACTTAAAATTTCGAGATTAAAAGTTGTAATGTTAAGATATTTAAAGTGGTAATTTTACACATCATACGTGTTCGAGGGAAACTACAGCATGGTTGTTAAGTGGGGAGGGGAGCTTCCCTGTGGCTTCAGACAAGCTTTTATTATTAACGAGCAGCAAAACAGAGCATTTGGGTACAAACAGGTTAGCTTTGGCTAGCATTGTATCACCGCTCCCCTCTAATACCCCGCCCCACCATATACAGCATGGCTCTCCGTTTTATAGCGGTCTCAGGCAATGCCTATAAAATGAAGATACGACTTTTATTCCCGTAAAGTTATGTTTTTACTCTTGTAACATGACAAATCTTTTCACGAAAAACAAAGGATTACCAATTTACAAATGGATTCTCTAAATCTTGATGATTTGAATGCTTTATTTGACAGGCATTCCCCGAGACCGCTATAAATACAGGGGGCTGGGACCCTTGACCTGGGTCAAAGGTTAAATTATGTTTTTCCCCCAAACTGATTTGAAAAGGCTGGACTGCTGCGTGAGGGGAACAACACAACTTTAGCGGTAACTGAGACTCTTGAACAGGAGGAGGATTAATAAAAATGACTTTTCTGTTATGTTTGAGTTTGACTTCCATGTTACTGTTTGGAAACGAGGTATATAAACAAACATTCACTAAGTCTTTCTTCTTTTCCTTCCGGCTTATCCATGTTGTGTTCTGTCAGATTGCACTGAAGTCAGCGTATGCGTAAAATAAAGCAGCCGAAAGCCGACTTGTTAAATACAGTCATATAAGTATATTTTGGATATACGAAAAATACAACAAAGCGTTAAACCAAAAACAAGTAGTTTCTAGTCAATTAGCTCAAGTCTGAGTTAAGTCTCAAGTCAAGAACATCATGTCAAAGCCGAGTCGAGTCTTTTTGGAACATTTGTCAAGCAAGTCACTAGTCCTAAAAATTGCGATTCGAGTCATGT
This sequence comes from Oostethus manadensis, assembly GCA_024372805.1. Taxonomy (NCBI): domain Eukaryota; kingdom Metazoa; phylum Chordata; class Actinopteri; order Syngnathiformes; family Syngnathidae; genus Oostethus; species Oostethus manadensis. Next base: position 4,426,921 of record QODF01000261.1, read on the forward strand.
GACTCAAGTCTCCCAGCTCTGCTCTAAAGGTCTACACATGTAACACACATTCGACATCCTCGCATGTAAACACTGTGAAACACAACTGTAGACAGGCGGGAGCGCATTAATACGACGCCAGAAAAGTAACGCCCGAGCGATTATGAGGTCGGATTTTTTTGTGGGGGTGGATGCAAATGTATTACTCTTTTGGACACATATTGTTGGAAGAAGCCAAACTCTTTACTTGAGTGTCCCCAGAAACTAACCAGAACTACTTTCCCCATCACCCAAATGCAACCAGAAGTCTGCTCACAGGACGAAGTCGGGGGTAAGTCACTGCCAATGCACTACACTGGTGATGGGGATCTCATACAACTTCATGTCAAAAAATCTTTGCTAGTCCCTGAGGCGTCCATACTGTTAAACAAATAAAATGTCCAAATACATTTACTCTCCCAGAAATGGACATAGTCTACATCAAATGACTCCAAATTTACAGCAGAAGTTATCCCTAGCCACTTTACACAAGGTGCAGGTTATGAACAATAACAGACTGAACCCAATCTAAGCAAGCATTTTGGCAACCCAGCCAAGGAGAAAGTCCCTTTTAATCAAGAAACCTGAAATAGAGCTAAATATGACACATTTCAAATATCTCTCTTGTCTTGTAATTTTTGTCTGCAGGTGGTTCCAGATTGGGACCAACCCATGCACCGGCTCCCAGGACTGGATCTACTCTGGTGGCTACTTCAATAGAAACTACAAAGACCTGCCTGATATCTACTGATAGACTGCCTACTTTCACTTATTCCCTCTTCCACATCGCTAAAGTTGAGAAACCTTGTAATGACTTGGATTGACTCACCAACAACTAAAGTCTTCATCATTTAATTTTCAAAGAGGACACGTCTTCTAAACCGTGGTGTGCTTCATGTCTACTCTCTTTTCTTTCTTTGTTACAAATTTTATGCCTTACATGTGTGACTTTTGCCCCTGACAAACGTGCCCAGTGCTCATCGTTGCTAATTTGGACACTTCACGGCTTAATCATAATGTGTGAAGTATTCTGGAATGAAAAACATAAGGGCAATTAGGGAAGCCATCTTGCAGTAACGTAAGAGTCATGAACATCTCCTTCAAGTGTAAACCCAATCGCTCAAAAGTGCAACCTGCTGTTGGTTAAGTATGTCATGGAGCATCTCAAAAGGTGTCATTGAATATGCTTTGAAGTTGTGCTGAATAGAAACCATGCCAAGTGTTTCATATAGTGGGACCTCCAATGTGAATGAATTCCAGGCTTCCCCACTAACCCTTGCGCAGAACAAGACAATGTTTTAAGTAACATTTGAACATTCGGAATTGTCTACAGAATGAAGTACTGTACAGTAAAACTAAACTAAAAGTAATATTACTTTTTGGAGGAAGCCATTATGGTTTCAACTGTTTGCTATTTGCGTGAAGGTCCGCTTCAGTAATTACATTTGTGTATCTAATTGATATGACTATCAGTAATTTTGTCGCTGAGCAGTAATACACTGGCCTGGTTTGTTGCGATGAGCTCTATTATGGTTCGGTTGTGGTGGCGTCGCAAAAATATGAATACAAAATAGACTGGAATGCTTGACACATTACACACTTCATTGTCGACACATATTTGTCCAGAAAACAGATGAAAAACCTCCATATACTCTATTACCACTTTAGGGAATTTTCCACATTGGAGGTTCTGCTGCATAAAAAAAAAGTACATTTGACCAAATATTTGCAATGCTACAGTGTCATATAGTGATGGAATATGCCAAATCATCCATCATGAGTGAGTCATGAAGAATGATATACGTACAGACATATTAAGCACAATGTGGACCCTTGACATGCTGTGCTGATAGTCTGCCTTTAAAACGACAGGATGTTTAAGAGCATCCATTCCCAATCATACCACTAGCACACATAGTATGTCATTCATTCCCTATGAGTGTCAGTGCAAATAAAAGAAATCATGATTATTGACGGCTGTCATACCGACTGTATACTTTAGTACAGAAAGCCCAAATGTTCCTCTCTAGCAAGAATGCTTGAACTGTATTTGTTTATTTTGTTGTGCTGTTTTGGCCACTTAATTTAGTTGTTTTCCATAGCACTTAAGTAGATGTTACATTTGCCACCATCGCTCACTGTGTCATGATTTCCACGCCCCATGTTTTTGAGGGCTTAAAGTACTCCTGTGAAGTAGACAAAACACTACTCGAGTGCATTGTTGATATGCAAATGTGTGTAGTTTGCACTGTTCATGCAAAGCAAAACGGTCACACATACATAGATACACCTTCCTGCTTTTACAAGAGAGAACCGCTGTCAGTCATACATTTTTTCCTTGTGACCTAATTTTCTCCTTGTGTCATGTGGCGGCTGTTCTCTGTTGTGTGCACAGAAAGTAGTCACACACAAAATTACATTTTGTGCAATTGATTTATTTTTATAGTATTTAAACCTGTCTTTTTGTTGCTGAGAAATTTGTACCGGATGTTTTATTTTTAGGTGGGGGATGGTGTACGCATACTGTGGACAGCTTGGTAGATTGATGGAGAAGGGAATGTCTACTAATAAAATCCTTCATTTCAGTTTTTGACTTTTGTCGTGTATCAATATTCTATTTTTTATTCGATTCCATTCCATTTTCCTCCGCTTATCCGGGTCCGTGTCGCGGGGGCAGCAGCTTCCGTAGGGAAGTCCAGACTTCCCGGTCCCCAGCGACCTCTTCCAGCTCCACCGGGGGGACACCAAGTTGTTCCCAGGCCAGCTGTGAGACATAGTCCCTCCCGAGGCGCCCAGGAGGCATCCGGACTAAATACCCGAGCCACCTCAACTGGTTCCTCTCGATGTGAAGGAGCAGCGGCTCTACTCTGAGCTCCTCCCGAATGGCCGAGCTCCTCACCCTATCTCTTAGGGTGAGTCCAGTACGGAGGAAACTCATTTACGCTGCTTGTATCCGCGATCTCGTTCTTTCGGTCATGACCCATGACTCATGACCATAGGTGAGGGTGGGAACGTAGATTGATCGGTAAACAGAGAGCTTTGCCTTCCGGCTCAGCTCTCTCTTCACCACGACGGTCCGGTACAGCGACCGCATTACTGCAGACGCTGCACCGATCCGTCTGTCGATCTCACGCTTCAACCGTCCCTCACTCGTGAACAAGAACGCAAGATACTTGAACTCCACCTGAGGCAAGACCTCACTGAGGTCCGACTGAGAACCATGGCCTCGGATGGTGACCGGGTTGAAAACCACATTGTAGCTCCTGTAACCGAGGTTCGACTAAAAGTCGTGCCCTTCTCTCCAGCACCCTGCAGTAGACTGCACACACCCTCCGGTCACCCTTTCTAAAAATAGGGACCACCACCCCGGCCTGCCAGTCCAGAGGTACTGTTCCTGACTTCCATGCAATGTTGTAGAGGCGTGTCAACCAACACAGTCCCCCAACATTCAGAGCCTTGAGGTATTCCGAGCGGAACTCGTCTACCCCCGGAGCTTTGCCACTGGGGAGTAATTTAACTACCCCAATTACCTCAGCCACGGTGATAGAACTGTCCACGTACGTATCCTCAGACTCAGTTTCCTCTACGGAAGGTATGTCAGTGGGATTGTGAAGGGCCTCGAAGTATTCCCTCCACCGACCAACTATATCCACAGTCGAGGTCAGTAAGCCCCCGTCCACACTGTAAACAGTGTGAACTGGGGGCTGCTTCCCCTTTCTGAGGTGTCGGATGGTTTGCCAGCGCCTCTTTGAGGCCGACCGAAAGTCGTGCTCCATAGTCTCACCGAACTCCTCCCACACCCGAGTTTTTGCCTCGACCACCGCTGAAGCTGCGTGCCGCTTGGTCTGCCGGTACCTGTCAGCTGCTTCGGGAGTCCCGCAAGCCATCCATGCTTGATAGGACTCTTGACAGCAGCCCTAACCCTCGGTGTCCACCATCGAGATCAGGGCTTGCCACCACGACTGGCACCGACCACCTTGTGGCCGCAACTACAACTGGCTGCCTCAGCAACGGAGGCACGGAATACGGCCCATTCGGACTCAATATCCCGGTCCTCCCTCGAGATGCAGGTGAAGCTCTGCCGGAGATGAGAGTTGAAGACTCGACGAACGGGAGACTCTGCCAGATGTTCCCAGCACACCCTCACTACACGTTTGGGTCTACCAGGTCTGTCCAGCATCTTTCCCTGCCATCTAATCCAACTCATCACCAGGTGGTGGTCAGTTGACAGCTCAGTCCCTTTCTTTACCCGCGTGTCCAGAACATGCGGATGCAGGTCTGATGATAGCACCACAAAGTTGATCATAGACCCGCGACCTAGGGTGTCCTGGTGGCAAGTACACTTTTGGACATCCTTATATTCGAACATGGTGTTTGTTATGGGCAAACTGTAATTCGCACAGAAGTCCAGCAACAACACACTGCACGGGTTCAGGTCAGGGAGACCGTTCCTCCCAACCACGCCCCTCCAAGTCACACTGTCAATGCCCACATGGGCGTTGAAGTCCCGAGCAGAACTATGGAGTCACCAGCTGGGGTGCTCTCCAGAACCCCTCTGATAGACTCCAAGAAGGCTGGGTACTCTGAACTGCCGTTCGGCGCATACGCACAAACCACAGTCAGGACCCTTTCCCCAGCCCTAAGACGTAGGGAAATAACCCTCTCGTTTACTGGGGATGACTCCAACACACAGGCACCAAGCCGGGGGGCTAACAATAAGCCCACACCAGCTCGCCGCCTCTCCCCTGCAGCAACTCCAGAGAAGAACAAGGTCCAGCCTCTCTCAAGGAATTTGGTTCTAGAGTCTAAACTGTGCGTTGAGGTGAGTCCGACTATATCTTGTCGGAATCTCTCCGCCTCTTCCACAAGCTCGGGCTCCTTCCCCACCAGAGAAGTGACATTCCATGTCCCAAGAACCAGATTTGGCCGCCGAAGACCAGGTCGCCCGGACACCCGCCCTCGACCACTGCCCAAATCACAAAGCACCGGACTCTTATGCTTGCCCCTGCAGGTGGTGGGTTTGCGGGGGGGAGTTCCTGTGTGGCTTCTTCGGGCTTGGCCCGGCCCGGCCCCACGGGTGAAGACCTGCGAGCCCTTCCGCCAGGCCTGGCTCCAGGGTTATCCTCCGGTATCCCACGTCCGGGCGAGGTGCGGTCACTCCTCTTGTTGTTTTTCATAGGGGTCTTCTGAATCACTCTTAGTCTGTCTCGTCACCTAGAACCAGTTTGCCTTGGAAGACCCTACCAGGGGCATAAAGCCCCCGACAACATAGCTCCTGGGATCACTCGGGCACTCAAACCCCTCCACCGCGATAAAGTGGTGATTCACGGAGGAGTATTCTATATTTAGATATATTATTTATTTTTTTGAGGATATATTGTTTTGAGAAGCAAAACGCTCTATTCTTGTGACCGCAACAACTACCCGGAACTACTTCTTCAACACCAATCCTGACAAAGGATGAAGGTTGTTGATGTGCTACACTGCTAGTGGTGATGTCATACAACTTGGTATTCAAATTATCCCTTTAAATGAAAAAAAAGGGTTGTTGAGTTTAACTGCAGCACCCCAGAAAGGTAAACTAAGCTGTTGGACTGGATGAAATTCTGGGAGGCCCAGGAGTGTCTAATTGGCTACATTCACATGACCTTTGCCTTGCATAGCATCAAGTTGTGTTTACTTGCTGAGCTGAATGCATTTCATGAATGGATTTAGATTGAATTTCACAAGGAGAAGCGTCTCAAATTATTCAACGTAAACATAGATTGACTTTAGAGTAGTCCGTGTACTGCGAGGATATTTTGCCTGAAAAAAAATGAAGCGGCTGTCAATTTCAGATTTACTGTCTTAGATTTATTTTACAGAAGAAAAATGTTCTTGAAAAGCGAGACAACATCCTTCTGTCTGCCAACTTCCAGCTTCCCCCAATACTTCCTGTGTCATCCCTCACTTTATCATGGCTTTTCAAACATTGATAAATGATTTGGGCCTAATGAACTAAAATACAAATACGCTAGAAGCGATTAAGACCACCAACTTGTGAAATACCTCCTAGCACTTCTCCACCCAGGAACACTGCTTACATTTGTATTTTTGGCGGCTTGAAAGAGTATGAATGTTTGTATGCCCTGCGATTGACTGGCAACCAGTCCAGGGTGTACCCCGCCTCCCGCCCAAAGCCAGCTGGGATAGGCTCCAGCATACCCGCCACCCTAATGAGGCATAGAAAAGGGATGGATGGATGGACACGTTTATGATGTAGGCCGGAAAAAATGCCGAACAAAGGCAATCTGCAAAAGGTTTCTATGATTGAGTGAAGTTACTGAGCCGAGCCATTTCAGATTCCCTTCCCTGAGCTAACAAGCTACGCGGACTCAACGCTAGGCTTACCCTGTACATGGAGCTCTCCTGACAACAACAGGCCGAAACAAATGTGTACCAATATTTATATATATATATAAATATATATATATATA